>APFE030385051.1:0-113907 GCA_000404065.3 Pinus taeda
CTATCTTGATGGTTTGAGGAGTGGTAATTCCAGCCAATGCATTACAAGATATGGTCGGATTCATTTCTTCTTTATCTAGGCTTTGTTCCTGGAGTATATCCTTTTCTTTTGACCTTTCTTGCTCATTTTCTTCTTCCTCTTCACAATCTATGTAGAATAATTTCTTCTCACCACACTTATGACCTTTAGTGTATTTTCTATCACAACTGTAACAAAGCCCTTTTGCTCTTTTTTCTTCCAATTATTGTGGTGTCAACCTTATAGGATATTGAAGACTAGGGGCAAAAACACTTCCATCTTTATAGTTTTGAGTGGTATGCTTCCTGGTTGCCATAATTTTGATTTCCATTTTTCTTGCTAACCTAAATGCCTTCTCTAGTGAATTGGGTTCCCAAAGGCGAACATCATGTTGCATATTATTCTTTAAAGTCCCTATTAACACATCAAACCTATGCTCCTCTGGAATATTTTTTACCCTTATGTTCAATTTTTGGAACTCCTCAATGTGCTCCATTATTGAACCCTTTTGTTTGAGACTTATCAATTGGCTAAAAAAAGTGTTGCTTGTATCCTCATAATGTGTTGTCAATTCTTTCATAAAAATTGCCCAAGTGATAATTTGTTTACGAGAGCAAAGCCATTGATACCATACAAACTGATTTAGTTCCAAATATAAAGTTGCGATACGTACCTTTTGTGTGTTTTACACATTATTGAGATCAAAAAATTGCTCCATCTATAATATCTATGTTGCGGAATCCTTGCCATCAAACTTCCTCATATCGCTTTTTGGAATATGGTGGGCCTTCGATCTAACATTAGAGTCTATGAAATCATGATTAACATTTCTTTTGTTCGCATCATGAGTTTCCTTTACTACCCTTTCACCATTAGTAAGTATTTCCTGTAGAAAATTTGTCAAATCTATCTTCAAATCTATATTAAAACGTTAATCTTAGCTTCCACGCCCCTTATCTTAGATTCCACACCATTTATCTTAGCTTCTGTTAGATTTTGTGAGAGTGAAATTTGTTGCACTTGGTCTTGTAATTTTGATATATCATGTAGCATTTCTTCCTCTTCTTCATGAGTCATGCTAGAGCTTTCAGGTTGCTTACTAGGTGTTTTCATTTTCTTTCCTCCGAGCATCAGTTACCGATAATAATGCTCTACTATTCCCTTTAAATTCCTTCAAAATAATTTTTCAAACCAAGCTTAAGCAAAAATTTAAAAAAATCTACACAGCTTTTTTCACTTTGTAGGAGCTCGATATTGCCTTTGACATATCTCTGGAATTTTGGATAATCCAGTTCTGAAATTGCGATCTGCAGTAGCCCTCTGTGTCCTCTTTCCAATGCCACCAGTCTGATCCAAATTGGATTCTCAAAGGAAGATTTATGCCAAATCTCCCCCAGTGACCTGATTATAGACTAGTTCAGTAGAGAAAACTTGTACCACATGCCACGTGTCCCTGTTTCGACCTTTGGCTCTGAAAAATATATGCAGGAAACTACAGTCTATCCTCTTTTTGTTCCTTCTTACGAAACTTCAATCTGATGCTCAGAGAGAAAGTTATGACGATTTTCCCCAGGTCACCTGTTTGGAATGTAATTTAGGAGTCTGCAAAAAGACCAACTTCCTCCATATCATATCTCCGCAAAGGTAGCGCGAAAAGCTCTGAAATTCAGACCCAAGGTTCAATGCGATTTCGTCTCAAATGGGTTTTGTTTTTCGCTTTTGAAACGTCAAAAAAATAAAAATAAAAATAAAAATAATTATAGCGAAAATGCCACGATGACCTATTTGGAGCAGCGAAATCCTAGAATCAAAAGCTCTGATACCAAATGTTATGAAACCATCTCACAAAAAGATATAAAAGATAGATTAACGCCTTAGAATTCAGCCTCTTCGAGGGGGCAACCTCCTTTACATTACAAAAATGAATGATTCTTTGATGATTCAAATGACAAAACCTCCTTTCTATATATAGGAGTCTAAGGAGTCACAATATAACCCAGCCGACCTAACAATAATAATATAAAGGCAATTATATGGGGCATAGTAATAACAATATGGGGACAATAGGGTCACAACAATATTAATAAGGGATACAAATACAATAGTAATGGGTTAATCACTAGTATTATAGGGACCTAACAATTCCAACAACAAATGAGATGTTTGGTCTGGTAGTAGTGAAGTAGTTGAGACTTCCTATGAGTTGTTTATAATTTGTTGCATCCTTAAATTATTTTCCTCCAATTGATGTGAGCTTTAAATCCTATTCCATTGTAGTAGTTAAAGGATTGCACTCAGTCATGCCAAACTTGTTCAACAAATCTCCAATGTACTTCTTCTTAGAGAGAAATATAAACTTCAGATGTTGGGTTACTTCAATACCAAGATAGTAGTGAACATAGGCCAAATCTATCATTTCAAAACCTTTTATCACTTCCTTATTTATTGATGCATTGTAGTTCTCATTGTTCCTTGTCATTAGAAGTTCATCTACATACACCACAAGATATACAATTGTTTTGTCGACTTTCTTCACAAACAAAGTTGCATCATCAATATCATAATGTTTGAAATTGAGTTTCAGAAGATTCTCAATCAATTTCTCGTACCAAGACCGCGGTGCTTGTTTGAGGTGATACAAGGATTTGACAAGCTTGCATACTTTGTGTTCCTTACCCTTCACAATAAATCCTTCTGGTTGGGACATCAAAACACTCTCTTTCATATCTACATTTAGGAAAGAAATTTTTACATCCATTTGATGGATTTTCCAACTGTTATGAGTTGCCAAGGGAAAGAGTGTTTGGATGGTACCCATTTTGTTATGGGGGCAAAAGTCTCCTCATAATCGATCCCTTCGTTTTGCCACAAGCTTGGGTTTATGCTTGTCAAGTGATTCATATGCTTTATACTTGTTCTTGAAGACCCACTTGCATCCAACTTTGGTTCCCATTGGAGGATCAACCAACCCCCAAGTGCCATTCTTTAATAAAGAATTATATTCTTTTTGCATCACTTATTTCCATCCATCATGAGAAGTGACTTCTTTGAATGAAGTTGGTTTGAAATTTGTAGACAAATTCAATTCACAATCATAAGAAACTTCCATATCAGCACGTGAATCAAAATCGATTACATCACTTCCATTTTGTCTGGTTAAGCTTCTCCTTCCTGTCTTTCCAACCTCATCAGGATGAACACTTTCAAGTGTCTTTGTCAGCCATTTTGGAGGACCTTTCTAAGATGTCCCAGGATGCTCAGTTGACTAAGATGGGGTTGAATCAAGATTTAGACTCCCAATTCTATCAATCACATCACTCAAAGTGTCATCTTGATTAGTGGTTGGAGCTTTATGTGAGGGAGAGAGTGCTTAAGAAGGAGATTCCATAGATTGATCCCGTATAGGGATCCCCCCTTCAAGATGTGGAATCTCAGTATCAAACTCTAAAAAAGGCTTGCCTGTACGAATATATCCAAGCGATCCAGTTGCCGCTCAACAACATTGGCAATATCGGAAGAGTCAACAAATATCGCATCTCTAGATATTATAAACTTCTTATTAGCTTCATCATAGAGACGATATGCTTTGAAAGTATATAAGTACCCTAAGAAGATATATTTGCGACTCCTTGCACCGAGTTTGTTTCTTTGTTCCTTAAGTATTAAGGCATAACAAGGGGAACCAAAAACTCTGAGATGTCGCTCCAAAGGAATGTGACCATACCACATTTCACGGGGAGTCTTGTTTTTTATAGCATGAGATGGACACCTATTGTTTATATATACATCACATAGAACTACATCAACCCAAAACATCAACTTAACATTCTTGAAAAACATCATCGAACATACCATATTTAAGAATGTCCTCTTCATTCTTTTATCTACTCCATTCTGTTGGGGATTATAAGGCACAGTTGTTTTATGTTTGATCCCATGCTGAAGAAGATAATTTTCAAATTCATTCGAAGTATATTATTTTCCATTATCAACACAAATAGAGCCAATATGAGATTGTGCATCGTTTTCAGTCTATGCATGAAAGTTCTTAAATGTTTCAAAAGCTTCAAATTTGTTCTTTAATAAATAAACCCAACACATTTTGGTGTATTCATAAATAAATGCCATCATATATTTATTACCATTTGTAGAAGGAACAAGCATTGGGCCACATAAATCAAAATGATGAATGAGTTCAAGTTTTCTATGTGCTTTGGAATGAGAATCATGAAATTATTGTTTGTTGTGTCTTCCTAAGATACAAGCATCAAATTGCTTAAGTTTTCTATGAATAGTTGCGTTGACACCTAATCCTCATGATTGGGTGAATATAATGTAAATAGATAAATAAGTAATATGGACGTCATCGGGAGATGAACTGAATAGTCTCTCCCTCATGTATTTAATGAAGACCTACCTGAAGGAATAAACACGAACCATTTTTGCTTTGAGGAGTTACTGCCTGGCCTGACATGGTATCAGAGCCAACTCCTTTTTTAGCTTTTATGCCCTTTGTAACTCCCTATTCTGCTCATTTGCTCTCCATTCAAAAGCATTGTCCATACAAAGCGTTGTCCATACAAAGTGCTGCATACAAAGCGTTGTCCATAAACGTTGGTAGCCTGAACACCACTCCACGTAGTGACCTGAATGCTGTTGCCACGTTCCTTTGCTACAACACCGGAAGCGTTCCTCTCCTCGTCAAGCTCGAACTTGAGTTGATCTATCATTTCTTTTTGCTTGCGAAGACTCACGAGTTGGAGAAGATCCGCAACTGATTCCTAGTCTGTCCAGTGTTTTCACAGTGTTTGAAATGAAAACATTGGTAGCTGCAACATAAAATTTTTATGGTAAGAACAAGCGTGGTGAGGGAAGATTTGGCGCTGTGTACAAGGGAACTACTCGAGATGGAACCGTAATCCTGCGTGCTTGATAACCTGCGTGTGAGAATCAAAGCACACCTACGTGCTTCATTGTGTGATAGCGTGCTTCATTTGCGTGCGAGAATCAAAGCACACATGCGTGCTTCATAGCTTGATAACCTGCGTGTGAAAATCAAAGCTTCTGCACGTGAAAGGGTTGATGCGGAAGTTTTGGCATACACGTTGAAGTTTCTGACATGGTATGTGATGCTTTTCCATATACCATAAAGGCAGATGAATTCATTGAGCTTTTAATGGGCATATATTACATTATATAAAATTACCATTGGGGTATATGGAAGATATATGTTGGAGCCTTTCATTTAGTTCTCGCATAAACAATGAGTTGAGGGAAATATGTTGCATAAAGGTGTAGCGTGAGGTATTGGCGTCCATATTGGTATATGAGGAAGAGATTTGAAATATTTTGAGAATGCCTAGCTGCTCTATGTTTATATTTTCATTAAAGACAAAGATAGTACATGGAGAGAATGCCCTTTTGAAATGTAAAAATTACCACCAGAAGTACAATTTTACTGTATATTGGCAGAAGTATTTTTCTATCAGCATAAGTTTTTTTTTTTTTTTTTACAGAATGCATTCAATCATATCCATGGTGGGAATAGTTATCACTGGTAAGGAGAACTATCCTGAATGGTCCCGGATGATAAAACACACCCTAATTTTCAAAGAGTTGTGGAAAAGAGTGTGTGTCGGAGACAGAGACAACATAACTGTTATGACTGTTAGTGTTGGGTGTGGAGCCTGATTATCTTTTGTATTCAAAGGTATCGCCACATTAGACCCCAGTTCGTAATGGGGTGGCCACACCCTCCATAAAATATTTGCTACAGGGGGGGGGGGCTATGACCTTTGGGAGCCGCCCCTGGCGGGGGCATCGGGGACAATGCCCCCGAAGCTAAAAATACATGTAAAATTGCCTTGTAAAATGTTGTAATTTCATAGTCAACCTGGGTCATTCATTAGGCGGAGATCTGACGGTAGAAATTATGTTTAATTTAGGGTTTTTTCCCTAGAAGGCAACCCCTCGCTATATATAAGGGAATTGTATTGTGTCTATGTAGATCTGTATTCTGAGTGAGGAAGAGAGAGGAGATTGAGAGCGAAGAGGGAATTACAACGGATATGTTGTAGGTTGTATCTCTTCAGTTTGTTGGATAATATAAAATGAAATATTGGTTGTTTCTCCGTGGACGTAGCCCAAACTGGGTGAACCACGTATATCTGTGTCTCTCTTGTTTTATGTGTTTTATGTGTTTATATTTCTGCAATATTTTATGTGTTCCATTGCTCTGTAATATATAATTTTCTAACAACTGGTATCAGAGTCGAAGGTCTATTTGGCTGATAAACTTGCAGGAGAGAAGGGTTCCTGGTTGGAGTGGGAGAAATGGCGGAAGATGGTAGGTTTCAGGTTGAAAAAATTAACGGCCAAAACTACCAGTTGTGGAAGATGCAGATAGAAAATTATCTGTATTAGAGAGATCTGTACCAACCATTGAGCGGAAAGGCAACGAAGCCGACGAGTATGACAGACATAGAATGGGATATTCTCGAAAGAAAGGCACTTGGAACAATACGCCTGTGCCTAGCAGCATCGATAGCGTTTAATATTTCAAAGGAAACGACAACAAAGGGTTTAATGTCGACATTGGCCAAACTGTATGGAAAGCCCTCGGCCTCAAATAAGGTATTTCTTATGAAGAATTTATTTAACATGAAAATGTCAGAAGGTGGATCTGTTGTTGATCATTTAAATGAATTTAATATAGTTACCAGTCAGTTAAGTTCTATAGGGGTAACTTTTGATGATGAAGTTAGGGCTCTGTTATTTATGTGCTCATTGCCAGAAAGTTTGAATGGTTTAGTTATGGCCATTAGGAACTCTGTCTTTGGATCTAGTACTTCAAATTTTGATGATGTTGTTGGTGCAATCCTTAGCGAGGAAATGCGACGGAAAAGCTCCGGTGAGACATCAGGTAATGCTTTGGCTACAGAGACTAGGGGAAGAAAAATGGAAAGGGGAAAGAGCCCTGGATATCGAAGTAAGTCAAGAAAAGGCAGATCTAAGTCCAGATCAGGGATAGTGTGTTGGAAATGTGGGAAGAAAGGACACTTGAAGGAAGACTGCAAGTCTCAGAAGTGAAAATAAGGAGACGTGCAACAAGAAAATAATCATGAAGCGAATGTAACAAGTGATGTGTTGCAATATTCTTTGATTCTTTCATTAGAAAAATTTATTGATGCATGGGTGGTAGATTCAGGGGCCTCATTCCATGCCACACCTTATAGGAAACATTTTCATAATTATGTTTAAGGAGATTTTGGACAGGTTCGATTGGGTGATGATAAACCCTGTAAAATCGTTGGAATGGGTACAGTTTTCATAAAAGCGATGCAAAAGGAGTATGATGCCCTCATAAAGAATGGCACTTGGAAGCTGGTTGATCCTCCATTAGGAACCAAACCAATTAGCTGCGAGTGGGTCTACAAGGACAAGTATAAAGTTGATGGCTCACTTGACAAGCACAAAGCTAGGCTTGTGGCAAAATGTTTTGCACAGAAAGAAGGGGTCGATTATGAGGAGACTTTTTCCCCCACAGCAAAATGGGCTACCATCCAAACACTCTTTGCCCTAGCAGTTCAGAACGGTTGGAAAGTCCATCAAATGGATGTAAAAACTGCTTTCTTGAATGGAGCTAAAAGAGAATGTTTTTATGTCCCAGCCCGAAGGATTTGCTGTGAAAGGACATGAACATAAAGTATGCAAACTGGTGAAGTCCTTGTGTGGCCTCAAACAAGCACCGCGAGCCTGGTATGAAAAACTAACTGAGCATCTTCTGAAACTCATTTCAAACATTATGATCTTCATGACGCAACTTTATTTGTCAAGAAAGTTGGCAAATTAGTTGTATATCTTGTGGTATATGTAGATGATCTTTTGATGACAGGGAACAATGAAAGCTACATTGCATCCATAAAGAAGGAATTGGGGAAAAGTTTTGAAATGACTGATTTGGGATATGTTCCTTACTATCTTGGCATTGAAGTAACCAACATATGAAGTCCATATTTCTTTCTCAAAAGAAATACAATGGAGATCTGTTAAATAGGTTTGGCATGACAGAATGCAATCCTCTTACTACTCCAATGGAACAAAACTTAAAGCTCACATATATTGAAGGAAAAGAATTTGAGGATGCAACAAAGTATAGATAGCTTGTAGGAAGTCTCAACTACCTAACAACTACCAGACCAGACATTTTGTTTGCTATTGGAATCCTCTCCAGGTTTATGCAAAAGCCTTGTGAGGGACATTGGTTTGCTGCAAAAAGAGTTCTAAGGTACTTGAAGGGAACTCAAGACTTTGGAATCAAATATACATTGGTGGATGACTTCAGCTTAATTGGATACTCTGATTCAGACTTCTATGGAGACAAAGAAACTGGGGCATCTACTTCAGGACATGCTATGAGTCTTGGATCAGGAGCTGTCTCGTGGAGATCACGCAAACAATCAATTCCAGTAGATTCCACAACAGAAGCAAAATACGTGGCAGCCGCTGAAGGAACAAAAGAAATTGTGTGGCTCGGGAAAATTCTTGAAGATTTGCAGGTAAAACAACTACAATCAACTCCACTCATGATTGACAATACCTTTGCAATAAAGTTGGCCAAGAACCCAAAGTTCCATGATCGAACAAAGCACATCAATACTAAATATCATCTGATTCAACATATGTTGAGGCCAAAACAATCCATCTCCGTCAATTGTTTCCACTAATGAGCAAATTGCAAGACATCTTCACCAAAGCGCTTGGAAGAGAAAAGCTTGAACGATTCAGAATGATGCTTGGACTCACCAACATCCCTTCAGATTAAGGGGGGGAATGTTGACACCTAATCCTCATGATTGGGTGAACAAAATGTAAATAGATAAATAAGTAATATGAACGGTCATCAGGAGCTGAACTGAGCAGTCTCTCCCTCATGTATTTAATGAAGACCTACCTGAAGGAATAAACACGAATCATTTTTGCCTTGAGGAGTTACTGCCTGGCGTGACAAGTTGGCAAACTAGTAACACCATTTCTATTCAACAAACGAAGGTTTTCATAGTTCAAGTGCCCAAATCTAGCACACCATAAAAGACTTGATGGAAGTGTACCTTCATCATAGTGAGCACTGTACGAAAAGTTTTGTGCACGAGCAGAGGTTACTTGCAGCTTCAAAAGTATTTTTTCTTTTATCCCAGCCGTGACAAGTGAGTGATCTGATGTTTTTTCTGACCTCAACCTTACCATCAAATATGTGAATGGAGTGAAATTAATGAGGGATGTGGACCAAAGACATCAAGTTTCTCCTCAGCTCCGATCAGTATAGAACATCATGTAGAAGAAAGTCTAGAAGACCATGCAGTTTGAACCTGATCGCTTGAGTTTTGATTTGTTTGCAAAGTAGACTGCTCCATCAACATTGTTAGTGAATTCTTCAAAGAAAATTCTTCTAAAAGTCATGTTGCAAGTTGCTCCTGAATCAAGCAACCAAACATCTTCCCATGAAGCAAGTGAAGCATTGAATAAGTCTTCAGTTTCTCCAATGTTGCAATGTGCCACAACATAATGAGCGGACTCGGTTGCTTTTACTTTCCCTTTACCAGACGCTTTACCTTTTTCTTCATTTCTTTCCCGCTCAATTTTGTCCCAAGGCAACTTACATGTGGAAGCATCATGTCCATTTATACTGCATCGTATACAATGAAGATAAAACTTTTCTCCTTGGAAATCTGCCCCCTTGCCTCAAAAATTCTTCCTTCCTCTTCCTCTTCGACCACCTCTTCCTCTAGAAGAATCGTGTTCCTAATTCTTCTCTTTACGTGTAAGACACCCAAATTCTTCAAAAGACTAAGGAGTTGTCTTCTTCCCAAAATCCTTCTCTCTTTCAACAAACTTCTTCTCAAGGGAGTCAAAGGAAATCTCCTTAAGTTTGCCACTTGCTTGTAATGACTTAAGATAATGTGAATAAGTGGGATATAGTGCCTTGACATAAGTAGTGGGAGTAACATCTATTTAAACACCAATGACTTTTATGTCATGCATAATGGATCTTACTTATGATGCTAAGGCAAGAGGGTCATCATTTTTCAACTCAAGGTTGAACAACTTGATCATCAATTAAACAACTTCAAATTCAAAGTATGAGCCATAGAATTCCTTCAACTTCATTAAAGCACCAAAAGCATATGTAAAAGGAGTAATATGACGACTCACCTCTTCATTAACTGATGTTGCGATCAAATGCATGGGCCTTGCTATTCTTGTTTTCCCATATGGCAAGCTCTTTATCAGAAGTGAGCTTATGAGGTGTATTGTCTCCTTCTCCTTCACAAACTCCTTTCCCCAACTCATTAAAAATTAAAGTGTACTTTATCTTCCTCGATCACTCATAATATTTCTCTTTACCAGAGAAAATTACTCCCATAATAAAAATTAATGGATACATCATAAAAAACCCTATGTTATTTTGATTTCCAAAATAGTTACAACTTTACTTCTACCTTCTTACAAAATTACAAAATTGATTTAAAAAAACTTCACTACTAACTTCACTTTTCACTATACAAAATTAAGACTTTAATATAATCATATCAACCTCCTCTACTCGTTTAATATATATGATTTATATGCTGATTCCAACGTATACCTTTTTCCTACCATATAACATATACCCATTAAAAGAAGGCTAAACGATTTTGATGTCACTACATTATGCATGAACCATTATATATGCCATCGTCCTTCTTCCTTTTTTAAATCCATATTATAATTTGCATTCCTGTATCTCATTCAAATCAACTTACATAGTTCATATGAAATATATGAATTAAGTGTCAATATGTATATTACAGAGTGATATAATGTTATGGAACATATTGCAATATATTGTCACAGATTCAAATTGTGTATTGATTATTATTGCTAGAGCAACACTATATTATATGGCGTTAAGTGGATTCTATTGGTAGCAGACCTTGTGCGTGCTGCAAATTAACATACACAGTCATATAAGAGATCGTGCATTTGAAGTGAATTTGGTTGAAATAATATGCGGATGGAGTGGTAATCGTGCCTTTTGAATGGTTTTTATTGGTTTGCTTTCCCACATTATTAATTTGGTTAGGCTAGAGTTGCAAAATATGATAAGTTTTGGTTATGTACGGTTTTGTAGTGGTGAAGTTGTTCAGGTGCCCAAGGTTATATATATATATATATATATCTCGACCGAGTTATATTATAATTAAATTATGTTATATCATGATAAATAATTATTATGGGCGAAACGTGTGAAGGTTTTGACCCTGTACAGAATTTATCTGCAAATGAATTTTTAAAAAAAAAATTACAATGGCAAGAACATAAAACAAATATACACAAAGATTTTCCCATGGATTCCAAAACCGAGAATATCAAATTGATTTTTCATTATATTCCTTTCAATGTTATAATACACATATTTACATGCCGAAACATTCATAAACCCCAATCCACTAACTCTAGATTATAACATAATCATAGTTCCCTTGACCGGATCTACAAATACCATGGGAAAAAACCACCATTCTCAAAAAACCATGCACAAAACCATGGGTAGGTTTGCCCACCATCTTTGGGTCCAGCCCCCATCCTTGGGTCCGCCCAAATATTATTGGGACACGTGGAAAGAAGATAACACACACCCAACATTCTCCCACTTGTTCTTTTCCATTACAAGGAAAAGACCTTCTAGCATAGGTTTTTGCAGAAGCCCCTACAAAAATAACCCAAAAATCCGTTTGTAGCGGAGGTGGGCGGAGAAATGTTTTAGCATATGTTTTTTGGACGGTGCATCTACAATCTACAAATGCATTGATGCTTTACTATCCATACAAACACCGATGCCGCATAGAACATGGTGCATCGTGGAAACTTTATTTTTATAAAATAAAATAAAAAAAACACAATGTGCTAAATAACACAACACAACGATGCATGAATAATTAATAACATCGGAAAAATTCTAACTTTTAAAAATTGTCGGTGCTATATACAACTGCAACGAAAGTTCTCTTCATGTAATAAAATGCCATGATGCATACTAAGAAGGAGCATCGTTATAGCTTTTAAATTTCAAAAAAACTTGATGTTATTTTCCAACGATGCACCATTGTTGTAAATGTATGAAAACACCCTGGGGGTCTTCTAAAGAGAACCACTAGAGAGTTTTTAATATTTAAAAAATGAGAGGTGTTATAGTTAAACAAGGCATTGGAGTGGTACTTGTATTAGAACACCTCAAGGTGTCTTAACAAAAGCACCATTATAGATTTTCTAATCTAAAAAAAATGGTGCGCTTGGATATATTTAGCACCGATACGGTTACAGTAACACATCACACGAGGGTTAAAAAAAAAATCGGCCGTAAATTTCATTTTTACCATCTATAGAGCTGGATAGCTCTGAAGTATCGGTGCCACTCTTACCTCATGCAAGTGCCCTGACGTCGGTGCTTCTCTTTCTCACCATCCTTTCGTACCGTGCCTACTGCTTGACTTTCCAATTTTTTAAAATCGTGGTAAAATTTGTTTTTCTCCATTACGTGTCAATAATGCTTCCTCGACAAGCAAATGTTCAGGTAATGTGTATGCTTCTCTCTAATTTATATTTTTAGCAGATTATAATTACAAATTAGCTTAAAAATTCCATTGTTTAAAAAAAAAATGCTTACTCGGTGCGCTTGATATGTTCGCCTCGCACAAGTAGTGATGCACCTTGTAAATTTATAGGGTGCACTACTAATTGGTGCGTGAACATAACACACCACTATTGTTGCAGTGCACTTCGTAAATGAAAACACACCGGGAAAGTTATAAAGTGTACGTCAGTGTGTACAATTTTTAGGTTATACCTAGTGCGTTTATATTTACCAAATGCACCACACAAAAAATATTTGAAAATATAATTATAGCTTAGTGAGTTTGATAACCTAAACATTCCATATCAGTGTGAAAAGGTGATACGTGCGCACCAGTGCATAAGTGTGACACACCACAATGAAAATTTAAATTTGTGAACCAACAGTGGTGTGTCACACGTATGTGTGCACCGAGGCTGGAGCGGTTGTGTTTGACAGCGCACCAAAGCTGGTGCATGACTCTTTTTTGGGCATACTAATGATTTTTTTAATTTTTAATTGAAATTTATGTAAATAATTGTATTTTATGTATGAGGCTAATGTATTTTATATGTCAATCATGTAGCAGAAACGTTAGTAGAGGGAGAAAAAACAAGAGCAAGAGCAAATGGAAAACCAATACAATATGGTCTAACCATGGGAGGTTAGAGAGAGGGAGAAGGATTTATACCCTTGCCCTATTGCTACAACAGCTCGATTGCTCTTAAGGAATGTAGACCTTGTTGATTTTTGTGTAGCTTCGGAGGTACTCCAAGCCCTAGAGTTTGAGGGTTGGAGGTCAAAGCGCCACAACTAGGTTTGTGGGCTTAGAACCCAGGCATGGGGTTTTGCACCCATATGTGTTTGGGCCAAAATCGTGATGAGTTTTCGACATGTGATGGATGAGGATGATAGCTCTCAGCAAGACAATTCTAATGCAATGAGAATCCTCTGATTCTGAGTTGTCGTTAAGGAGTTATGAATTTTTGAAGGTCACGAGTGGGTTTACACCATATGTGTCAAGATCGGCTTGGGTTAAATAAGCCTCTTGACAAGTTGGACAGCCCTAGAGTGACGTTGGAATGAGCCCCTATCTTTAATATAAATAAAGGGTTATGGAGAGTCATTTCTCTCATATAATAGTGTAACGCAAGAGCTCCTTGGAGGGTAAGAGAAACTTGGTCTAGGGAGAAAAGGCATTTTGTTTTGGTCCGTAGGGCTAGGGAAACTTCAGCGTAGAAAAGGAGGTAGCATGGAGCCTTCTAGGCATTGGTTGAAGGGCAAAATACTCTTGCATGAGGCCGAGTGGGAGAGGGCTAGACGTAGGTCTATTGGGAAGCAATAAGAGGCAAGGAAACTCTATTTTGGTTGGTTATGAGTGACAGCAAGTCATTGTGGTAGGCCAAAAGCCTAACCAACCCAAAACAAGGGTTGCGTAGGGAGGTTTTGGGGCATATTTGTGCCCAGAATAGCAACCGAGAAGTAGAGGACCATTCCTTGATGATGATGCACTAATTGGGTGCAGTTTCGGTGATTGGTTAAAGGCAGATGCAACAAGGTAAGAAGCCCTAACTAGTCACAGTCTTAACAACAACATAACAACAGATTTTGAGTAGCAAATTGTCTTGTGTTAGGTCATTGTTTTGACCAAGACTTGGATCAGTTTGATGGGAAGTTGTAGGAGACCTTAGGAGCAGTTTGGAGGATCCCACATGGACTGTTTGGAAGCCTACCAAGCAGCCAAGGTGACAACAAATACATCAGATGAGAGGCAAGAGGACAACAACAAGGAGAGTTGCAGATGTTCCCTTGGATGATGGCTTGATGATGTCCTGGGTGAGGACATATTGATGTGCCCATATTTGTGTAATAACTCCTCTATTGCAGAGCAAAGGGAAAATTGGTGGAGTCTGTGGGTAGCCATGTGTAAGGGTCTCCTAGGTAAGGGGATGCCCTAACTAGGAGCAAATGCTACAACGTGGACTTGGTCACTTGTGGACTCTTGGAGGGCAGCGTGAGAGTGGACCAAGTGTACACGTGATTGGGCACTTATGGTCTGTTGGAGGATAGCGTGATAGTGTCCAAGTTGGAGCTCAGTGAGCAACACCTTGATGGATAAAGGTAGTTGCGAGAGAGGCAGTTGTTGATCTCAAGGGTTCACGAAATAGAGGAGTAGTTGTGGAGCCCGAGACTTGTGTGTGGAGAAGGACTTCTACAACAAATGATGGGCAGTCCTCCTAGCTCATGTTCATTGTGGGAGATGGATATCTTGTAGTGATAGGTCGCAACTCTTGATGCCCTATGTTGGTCTTCATCGGTGCAACACAGGAAGACCATAGTGGGCTGAAGTCCCTAAGTAGCTAAGGAGCAACAATGGACAGTTGAAAGTTGTTCACAAGTGGAGTTGTGAACAACTCAATAGGAGTCTCGATGTGTTGATGCGTTGATGGACGAACTATTAACTAATGAGTTGATTTGATAATCGAGGTTCAGTGGCCAGATGGACTTGGAGCATTAATAAAGGTAAGAGTTGTAGATCAAGAGCCGCAGGACCGAGCAAGTACAGGGTACGACCAACAGGAGTTGATGGAGTTGACTGCTACAACTAGATGGTTAGAGTATCTTGTTGAGGGTAGATTGGTCATAGATGGACTGATACCAAGCCCCAGTGATGGATGCCAAATGGGCTAGTGTCGCTCGATGATGATAATTACTTCTTAGCCTTGGAAGTACCTCCCTCACTAAGAGGGAGTGTTGATTTTTGTGTATATTGGGAGGTACTCCAAACCCTAGTGTTCAAGGGTTGGAGGTTAAAGTTCCACAAGTAGGCTTGTGGGCCTAAAACCCAAGCTTGGGGTTTTGCACCCATAGATGTTTGGGCCAAAACCGTGACGAGTTTTCAACATGTGATGGATGAGGATGATAGATCTTGGTGACACAATTCTAATGCAACGATAATCATACGATTTTGAGTTGTCATTAAGGAGTTATGAATTTTTGAAGGTCATGAGTGGGTTTACACCATATGTATCAAGGTCGGCTTGGGTTAAATAAGCCTCTTGATAAGTTGGACAACCCTAGAGTTTCGTTGGAAGGAGCCACTCTCTTTAGTATAAATAGAGGGTGAAGGAGAGTCATTTCTCTCATCAAATAGTGCAATGAAAGAGCTACTTGGAGGATAAGAGAAACTTGGTCTAAGAAGGAAGGGAATTCTATTTTGGGTTGTAGGACTAGGGATACTTTAGCATGGTAAAGGAGGTAGCGTGGAGCCTTCTAAGCATTGGTTGAAGGGAAAAATACTCTTACATGGAGGCCGAGTGGGAGAGGGCTAGACGCAAGTATGTTGAGCAGCAATAAGAGGCAAGGAAACTTTATTTTGGCTGGTTGTAGGTGGTATCAAGTCACTATGGTAGGCCATAGGCCTAAACAACCTAAAATAGGGGTTGTGTAGGGAGGTTTTGGGGAAAATTTGTGCCCAGAACAACAACCAAGAAGTAGAGGACCCTTCCTTGATGATGCCGCTGTGATTGGGTGCAGTTTCGGTGATTGGTTAAGAGCTGGTGCAGCAGGATAAGAAGCCCTAACTAGTCACAATCTTAACAACAACATAAAAACATGCTTGGAGCAACAAATTCTCTTGTGTTGGGTAATTATTTTGACCAAGACATGGATCAGTTTGATGGGTAGTTGTAGGATACCTTAGGATTTGTTTGGAGGAGCCCACGTGGACTATTCAGAAGCCTACCAAGCAACTAAGGTTATAGTAGGGCACATCAGATGAGATGCAAGAGGATAGTAACAAGGAGAGTTGCAGATGTTCCTTTGGATGATGGCTTGATGATGTCCTGGGTGAGGACATATTGATGTGCCTAGATTTATGCAATAACTCCACTATTGTAGAGAAAAAGTTGGATTGGTGGAGTATACAGATGTGTAAGGGTCTCCTAGGTGTGGGGATGCCCTAACTAGGAGAATATGCTACAACATGGACTTTGTCACTTGTGGACTGTTGGAGGGCAGCGTGAGAGTGGACCAAGTGTTAACGTGATTAGGCACTTATGTTCTGTTGGAGGATAGTGTAATAATGTCCAAGTTGGAGCCTGATGAGCTACACCTTGATGGACAAAGGTAGTTGTGAGAGAGGCAGTTGTTGACCTCAACGGTTGACAAAACAAAGGAGCAGTTGTGGAGCCCGAGACTTGTGTGGAGAGTAGGACTTCTACAACACATGATGGCCAATCCTCCTAGCTCGTGTTCACTGTGGGAGATGGACATCTTGCTATGATAGGTGGTACCCCTCCGTGCCCTATGTTGGTCTTCATCGGTGTAGTGCAGGAAGACCATAGTGGGTTGAAGTCCCTTACTAGTTGAGTAGTAACAGTGGGGCAATTGAGAGTTGTTCACAAGTGGAGTTGTGAACAACTCAACATGAGTCTCGATGTGTTGATACGTTGATGGACGAACAATCAACTAGTGAGCAGATTGGACCGAGGTTTAGTGGCTAAATGGACTTGGAGCATTGATAGAGGCAGGACTTGTAGATCGGGAGCCGCGGGACTAGGCAGGTACACTGTACGACTGAGAGGAGCTGAGAGAGTCGACTGCTACAGCCAGATGGTCAGAGTATCTTGTTGAGGGTATATTGGTCATCGATGGACTAACACCAAGCCCCAGTTTGTATCTTGTACTAGTGGATGTATGAGGGCCATTATCCTTGGTACGAGAGCCCTAAACTATTTTGGATTAATATAAAGAGTTGGGTTGAAAACTGTAAAAAGTTGTCTATATTTTGTGCATGTGTGATTCACTGCTATTTTATTTCGCTATGCAAAGTAGTATTGTTGAGATTATTGGTTTGGTAGCATCAGAGATTTTAAGATTCTAACTTAGACCCAAGGTAGTGGAAAATCAATAGGCCTCCTTAAGTACTATGAGGCGGCTACATTCGTGAAAGCACAATTTGTCTTATTGGCAAATCTGATCCAGCGATGGAGTGTCCACGAGCATGGTTTTCATGTTGGTCCTGGTGCGTGGTATAGGACCTCTGAGGATGACATATACTTTATCACTGACCTATCTAGGAGAGGGGAGGATTTTCCCCAGTTTACTTATGTCTCCCATGGGGTAGCAGGTGAGAGTCAGCTTGCCTACACTTAGCGATATGTCGAGCTTCATGCAATTTGTCCAACATTTTTTTAGGTGCAGGGTGGAGAGTTACGTATTTCTTCTTTTGTTGCACAGGAGGTTAGGTGCCTCTCATTATTAGTTACCACCATTGCACATTATAATAGTGATGGGTAGTGCATTAGTTAACCTCTTTTGTATTACATTTATTCTTTGATTTATGCACCATGCTGTATCAAATGGTTAGCCATTTTTTTGAGGTTATTTTGTATGGCTTTAGATAGATGTTGTGCGATGATACATGGGGGGGCGACCTTCCCTTTAATTTCAGAGCCTTTTTGTTTATTTTTTGAGTGGTTTTTAGAGACAAGGCCTACATTTGACCGTCGCACTCCTAAGTCTATCACTGAGGTTCAAATGCGCACGCGGGGGCAGGCGATGCCCAAGAGGGTTTGTCAGAGTATCCGCCCACGCACTAGCGATACTACCAAGTGAGGATGACCATGTGTTTATCTTGTTGTTGTTTCCGTACATGGGGATTAATTGGAGATAGCGTCCCAACATCCTCTTCACATCGATTGAGTCTCCAGATAATAGAGGTAATATTAATGTTTTTTTTTTTTTTTTTTTAAATTAATCTAGTTCCATTTTATTGTTTTAATTAATTAGAATAAAGTTTATTATAACACGTTTTTTTAAATTGTGTAATGAAATTATCTAATTATTGTTGTGTACTATATATTTTGTAAACATTAGCACATTCAATGGGTACATGCCTCCTCCCCCATCAGATGAAGGAGATAAGGAGATGGGCGAGGCCCAAGAGGGTGAGGCACATCCTCAAGGGGGCATGGGCGTCCAAGGCCGTACGGTTGGTCTGTGATTTCATATGGAATACTGCAACAGATTGGCCAAAGTATTGGTTGAGGAGGGAGACCACAAGGAGGACACTAGATATCAACACAAATCCTAGGTCCATGGATCTCTACAGGGACTGTCCGCGGGTGATGATTTCTCTTACGTGTCATATCATCAAAGCTAGTAGGCTACTGGCAACAATGAGGGATGCAAGTCATGAAGTGACATATACATCATAAAAAGGTGGTGATCACGGTGATGAGGGTGGTGATCATGATCATGATTATGAGAGTGGTGATGATGATGATGATGATGTGGGTGGTGATCATGATGCTTCTAGTAGTACTACACCATCGCATCATAGTTGTCAGGGTGTTGGTGATCCTTGTGGTAGCAATTTTGTGCCTAAGACACATATGACCACATGGCCTAAAATATACATGTAGTCAAAGTATGGTTAGAAGCCTCGTCGTAGACTAATCATAATGCTTATGGTAGCACGCGACTACGTGAACCATCTTGCATAGTATCCGACTGATATGACCCGGCACGCCAATAGTATGTCGTTGCAGTCTCACAGGAAGCTTGTCGACCCTAGTCTCAACTATGCATGGGTCGACCCTTCCATGTGATGCTCAACCTCTGCAAGGGTCTTAGCCACATTGAGATCCTATAGTACCTCTTATCCTGCTGCAACAACCTGTACTGTTGTTAGTGCCTACTATGGGTCTCCTTCACACTAAAGATAAGAAAATACGACAGGTCAAATGGGTCCAATATCTTTATGTATAAAAATCAATAGTTTAGTCTCAGATACATAAAAAAATCACAATTTTTTTTGTAAAACTTATAATCCAAACATGATCAAAATGTTTTTTTTTTTTGTTTTTTTGTTTTTTGTTTTTTGTTTTGTTTTGTTTTTGTTTTTGTTTTGTTTTTGTTTTTGTTTTTGTTTTTGTTTTTGTTTCTTTTTGTTTTGTTTTTTTGTTTTGTTTTTTTTTTTTCCTCCTATGGCACCCCATCTCTCACCATCAGGAAGTACGAGCTTCAGGTCTCTATGGAAGTCCATTCCTGCATATGGATAGTCCTCTATCATAATGAGTTGCATGTGAAACCATCTGAAGAAGACTGGTGTGAAACTCATCGATGAGGGACCTTCATGTCTAGACATGAGATCCACCCACATCCTCATCCATGGGACTCTCAGATCTACAGGCTCGAGTGAGATATGTTGTGGCCTATGCAATGGAATTAAGAGTGAACCATAGCCAAAGTTTAATCGTCCATATTTTGCCTTAGTTAGTTGCTCCTTCATGTTTACCAGTACTCCCTCACTCTAGTTGAATATGGTCGGCTCCATACATTCTAAATCATACTGCATATGAGACTTATTGGCCACATGTAGAGTTGCACTACCATCCAATCTGGCAATGATAAAAGAGATCGTTCTCAGAGGCAAATGAACCACATCCTTGATGTTGATTTTCCCATCTTTATTCGATTGGGATCTCGATCTACACTGTGTACAGACATAATCCTTGACTATCTCTCCACCACTCCTAGAACCAGATAAAGAGATGGGAGCACCTCACCTCGATAGACCAGTCAAGAAGTATATATCTTCTACCTGTATTTCAAGCAAATATGCAGCAATTATGAATGCTTGTACCAGAGTATGCAATGCACATACAAGATACCTAAAAAATTCCATTTGTTGCCTCATACTAGGAAGCCAAAAGAATTTCAAGAGCCCACAATCTCTTAAAGCCTGGATAGTGACAGGATCATTAGTTGTAGTTAAATATTGTTCTTCATGTTCTCTTTCTCTCCATATTAAAGCCATTTTGTTCCAATAGACACCTAAAACATCACAAGAAGGATCATTATGACAAGTTTCATGCAAAAAACTAGAGAAATTTTGAGGAAAACATGCAAAAGAGA
This sequence comes from Pinus taeda, assembly GCA_000404065.3. Classification (NCBI taxonomy): domain Eukaryota; kingdom Viridiplantae; phylum Streptophyta; class Pinopsida; order Pinales; family Pinaceae; genus Pinus; species Pinus taeda. The sequence continues at coordinate 20,594 of APFE030385051.1, forward strand.
ATTGGCGCGCAACCCCCTAAGGGCAGAAAATGCATATCATTTCCCCCTTTAGTGTATTTGCTTCCTGTCCAGTGCTCCTTTCGATTTGTTGGGGGTTCTTTGGACCTAGGGCGAGAAATTAGATCCCTAGGACCCTCAAAAACTAAAAAAACTTGTATGAAATAAAAAAATGGAAGCATGAGACAAAAGAGGAAGGTTATAGCTCCTACTTGGAATTGACGACACTCGAAATGATCCATTAGATCGGACGCAATTTGTTACACATCATTTTGTCGCATTAGGCAAATGATCATTAAAATTGGATCTCTCACCATCCATCAAAGTGTCATGAAGCACTCCCTTGCAAGTCAACAACTTTACCTTGAATAAAGTGGAATTTCTCATTCTCATGGTACAAAACCCTGTTTTTGAGCATTTGCATAGTTTTTCTAAACAAAATCTGCACATGTGCAGTTTCTTCCACTATAAACTATGCAGAGCTGCGCTCTATCTTCCACTGTAAATTGCGCAGGTAAATCAATAAAAAGTGAGATCTAGAAGCATTGTTGGGTGAATTATTCCCAACAAAAAGCCTCGAACTCATGTTTATTCGAGCCTAACCTCATTATTTATGGAACTAATTCCCATTCTTCAAGGAGCCCTCATCCCTCTTTTAGTGGATCTCATCCTTGAACTAAGGATCTCAAACTACTTCCTTTTGGCCTATTAATCAAGGCATATGTGGGGGAGTTGAGGGAGGCTGCTGAGAATAAGTTTATGCCAGGGAGATTAGGTTGGAGAGCTTATCATTCTTGGAGAGGATTGGGATCAATGGGAGGAGCTTCACAACATCAAGGCACATTTTTTGTAGCTCTTTTATGTTTCTGAAATTAATACAAACAAGTGTTTCTTCTCACTACATTGTTTAATGGATTGATTGATGAATTTCATGGGTGGTTTATGTTATTTCTATTTGTCCATTTTGATGATGTTTGTTACTAGTCTCCTCGATCAGTAGTTTGAGTTATTGAAGCATTTACGTTGCATATGCATTTGATCCTTTGTTGTTTCCATGTGTGCAAGTTTGGATTGAAGCATGAAGGAGTTGCACTGAAGCATGAAAAGGGATCTTCATCAAGCATGTTGTAATAAGGTATGGATTTCCTTTTCTCACCTTATTAACTTATGATTCAAGAAAAGATAGATTTAGGGAAGGAATTAGCTTGATTATTTATTTGTTTCGAGTTTCCTTTGGGATCTAGTGAGATTGCTTGTGTCCGCACTTGCGATTTGTCCTTATAACAAATTGGCGACTCCATTGGGGAACATTCTATTCTTTTCCATCTCCTTGTTTTTGCTTCTCGAACCTTTTTTGATAGCTTTATCTAAGTCTTAACAGGTTAATGATCTTTCATATTTTGTGATTTGTTTGGATTCTTTTTTATTTTTTTCTTTAAGTTTCTCGACCGGCACGATTTCTGTTTAGAAACAAAGCGTAGATTACCTTTAACAATAATTCACATGCGCACTGTAATATAATGTCTACTTGCACATACTCTGAGACTTTTTTGAAAAAATAGCTTCTCTTCTCATTAAAGTTTGATTTTTTTTTTTTTTTAAGGTTTCATTACATTTGTTTATGACTCGAGTCAGTCTCCCTATGTTTGATCGAGTGTTGTGAATGAGTTTTCTTGAGATTTGTCTGTTTTCAAGGATTGAAAGGTAGGCTTTCTTAGGATTTAGTATTTTTATGAGAAGTGCTTCTTGTGCTGCATTGAAAACATGAGTCATTTTTATTCCAGTACTGAAGTTTAATTGGAATTACACTTTAAGCGTTGATTTCATAACATTTATTAAAGCATTTTCATTTTAAGGATTTCTTTGGGTGTTTTTGAATTTGAATTCCTTGTGTCATTGCTCCAAGATTTGTCTTAGTTTCTTAACAATTTTTTGCATGTTTTTGCTTTCATTTTTGCAAAAAAAAATCCCCCTCAATCGCCAGGGGTGGTTGAATTGTGTTTGAGCGTTAATCACCTTTGAGTACCATTATTTTTTATCTTTGGAATTTTCATCCAATTTCCTTTACTTACACTTGATTGGTTTCTTAAGTTGTATTAGTGAAGGGAAATAGTCTTGTTGTTCTTTTGCTGCTTTGGAATCATCTTGTGTTTGTTTTGAAGAATTCTCTTGCATAGATTACATTTGCATGGTTAGAATCCTCATTTCATGAATGGAAATTGTGCATAAGTTACATTTGCATAGTTTTCAAGCAAATTGTGCATAGATTACATTGTGTGGTTCCAACTTAGAGCTTTGAATTGCATTGAAAAATTAGAAGTGGTACATTTTGGAGTTAATATTTTAAAGAAGAACCTCTTTACTTACTCTAGCTAGAATTCGTCAAAATGGAAAGTTTACAAATTTCATATTTGATGCATTAGAGTTTTGAGTCAAGTCATATTAGCATCAGTTTCACATCCATTTACCCTTTGAGTAAATAACAACGTAATAACACAACAATAATACAATTAATCTAGAACTTTTATTATTTTCAGGGCCCTTTCCACCTACAGTAGATTAGGTTATAGGGCTTTGGAATAGGAAAGTGAGTAAACTTTGCAAAGCTATAGACAAACAATAGAATCTCGAGTTAGGGAGAGAAATCCAATTATTTCATTTTTGCTCTGGGAAGCTCTTCTTATACATGAGTTAAGCACGATGTCATGTTGGATTTGGTGAAGTTATCGTACCCATTTCATTGGCTATGATGGAGCGATTTTCACGTATTACAACGATGCTGAAAGGTACCTGGGATCACTTGAAAGTAAACCTCAATTAACCACGTTGAGGATCTTTCAAAGGGATTGAGCTTTGTTACTCTGCCCTTGCGTGTATGTCTAATTTACGACTGTCCCCCCAGGTAAACTTGTTATCCATAATTTTAGGGCTCTACCTAAGGTGACGACAAAGGGAAGGTCCTCCTATACATGGAACCGACGCTGACTAAAATCACTTGGACTTTTTGGAGGGTAATCTTTGCTCGAGATGGTATAAATGAAGTTACTTGCACCAGATTGTTTCATTAAGTAGGTTGTAAGGGTAACTATTTCTAAACGCTCATATTTATACAACTTTCACTTTGATCTTTGCAACATTGGATTTCATCACCAACTAGTAATTATTGATCTCTGTGACAAGTCAATTTGTATGGTTTGAATCCCTATATTTTTTAGCGTGTGTTACCTTGTTTGCTTTTACTTTTTACAAGACCTCAGGTGTGGATTGTGAATATTATTTAATTTTAACATTAAAAACTTATTTGGATTGTGAATATTATTTGATTTTAATATTAAAAACTTATTTGGACTGAATATAATGGAAACAATGTTGAAAGTTACCAATAAAGACCTCCCTTTTAACGGGAACCCTAATTATTTCCCTGATTTTGCAAATGTCGGTCCTCCTTATATGGCTACATTGTCACTTCATGGATTCACGATAGGTTTACTTGTATGGATGTTCTCAACTTCTTTAAATCAAAATATTCCTATTGTACTAGCTCGATCGAGTTTTTCACCTCAAGCGAATTCTCTATCTCAACATCACCAACCTACTATTGACCCTTTACCTTCTTCATCCAACATGTCCTCCTCCCTTTCTTCTTCATCGCTTGGTAAAATCCTTGATGCTAGTAACCAGCTGACTAAGAAGAAGAAGAAAGGGAAGAAGAAGAAGAACCAAGATAAGAAAGTAGTCAACCAACCAACCATGCTCGTAAGTATTGGTAGTGTTAAGGGAACTCCTACAATGCATCGTAAACCAAAATGCCCTTGTAAGATTTGTAAGGGTGACCACTTCCTTATCAATTGTCCTGGGATTCATAAGGTTTTGGATGTATGGTCAAATAATTCTCATCAACTTACTATTGATACATCAACCAGTGATTATCATATTTTAGGGAAAAAGATTGAGATTAGGTTTCCCTGTATTTTATGAAAAGGGACTCATCATAGTCACCTTTGCCCTCACATGGATGAAGCCTCGTAATAGTTGGAAAAATTTATTGTTTCATAGCAACAACTTCCAACTAACTACCATGAACTTTCTCCCCATCTACTGTCAATTGACAAACTGATTGATCTAAATCCAAGTACAATCAATCCCACTCTTCCATTGGAGGGTAAAACATGTATCACTCAGGTTGATGGATTATTTGTTGATCAAGTGGTCAAATCGATTCCGTCTTTGGCTGATCCCACTCTCCCTTTAGAGAGTGAACTTCATAACACTCAGGTTCATGTTACCTCAGATACTTTTACTCATGGGGGCATTTCATCTGTTGCTTTTGAACCCCATCCAAGTAATGAGGCTATTTATTTTGATTGGAGTAGACTAACAGAGCCTCGTCTTCCTTATTCCACCCCTTTCCAAATCATTGTGAAGGCTTGTGGTAAGAATGTGCGTCACACAAATGTAGATGAAGGTGTTTCTGTCAGTATTTTATCCTCAACCGCTTGGCAAGGTTTAGGCTCCCCTTAGCTTGTGCTTGTTATTTAGAATCTGTTATCTTTTAACAGAACCGTTAGTGAACCTTTAGGGATCCTTTCTAAGTTACATCTTACCTTGGAAGGTAAGACTGTTTGTATCGATCTTATGGTAGTCTAAGGTCCCTTATATTTCAATTTCCTCCTTGGGCGACACCATGTTTGTGCCATGAAAATTGTTGTATCGACACTCTTCCGTGTGATGTCCTTCCCTCGTAATGGAAACATTGTGACTATTAATCAGCTTTCATACGTTGATCTTGCTTTGACTACCAGTCATACGACACCCCTGAATGTTTCTTATATGGAAGTGGTACCTACCTTGCCAGGGGTTAATTATGTGATAACTTGTCCCATGTTTTCAGTTATCGATGCAAACAAGCTTCTCACTATCTGCTCGACTTCTTTTGACTTAGATTCGGTAAATGACATGCTCAAAACTTCAATGGGGGCATATGAATATGATTTTCTTATCCCTATTGATCCCCTTGACATGTGTTTCTTCGAGGGAACTGTTCTTCCATCTGATGAAGGCCTTTTGGAAGCCATGATTAAGGGGTGTCACTTGACGTGTGTTTCTTCCATATGGAAGGCATGAAACAAGGTACCTTTGAGGAGAGTTATTTTACTATGTCAACCTCGTTAAAAATGAAACAAGTGTACAAGGATAGTTCTTTTTTTGTGTTAACCTCATTAAAAAATGAAACATATCCTTATGAGGATAGTTCTTTTACTATGTCAACCTCATTAAAAAATGAAACAAGTGTATGAGGATAGTTTTTTTATTGTGTCAAACTCATTAAAAAATGAAACAAATCCTTAGGAGGATGGTTCTTTACTATTTCAATCTGATTAAGAAAAGGAAATAGGTCATTATGAGGATGGTTCTTTTACTGTGCAACCTCGTTAAAAAATGAAATAGGGTCTCATGAGGATGGTTCTTTTACTGTGTCACCTCGTTAAAAAATGGAACAGATCCTTATGAGGATGATTCTTTTCCTATGTCAACCTCGTTAAAAAATGAAATAGGTCTCATGAGCATAGTTCTTTTCATGGGTCAAGCTCGTTAAAAAATGAAACAAATACTCCCTTAATTGAGTCGAGCTTTTCATATGATATTGTAAATGAGTCTTCATTTCATCCTCCTATTAGTAACTTGTAGTCTACTCATGTGAATGAAATGAAGTTTGGGGGGCATGTGCCCTTGCAGTCATTATGCTGGGGGCATGAAAACTTATCTCAAACACAGTTTTCTTTGTTTCAAGCTTGTGTAAAAATGAAACTTATCTCGAGTCCATTTTGGTTATTATTTTCAAGACTCGTTAAACTTATGAAAATCTCGAGCTTCTGTTGCTATGTTTTCATGCTTGTAAAACACATATGAAAATGTCAAGTTCTTTATGTCTTTTCCTGCTCTTTAATTAAAATGAAAGTCGGTAACATGAGTATATATTTTATCACTTTTTTCGATCTCGTTAAAATTGACGAAAAAGAGAAACCATAGAATCTTCTTTTAAGACCTTTTTAGACTCTTGAAATATAAAAAGATTGTTGAGTGCTTGATTGTTCAAACTCATAAAAGTAAATGAACAATTGTCCACTCAGTATAAGTTTACCCATTTTACGGACTGAGCTAGGACTGTTTACAAAAAAGGTATATGTTGATCAAACATGGTCAATAAAGTTCTCTCTTGAATTATTTTATCCTTTTTCGGACCTGAGAGACTAAACGTACGAAAAATAACATGATGGAGTTTACTTATGTTTTTCTTCTGACTTCCTAAAAGTGAAAAACATTGAGCTTTACTTTCTCCGGGTTTGTTAAAATTTTACGATAAAAGAACTGAATGAGTTTCCTTTTTGTGTATTTTTCAAACTCTTAAAAGAAAATGACATCGAGTTACCCCTTTACTGGACTCGTAAAAATTAAACAGTACAGGAATCGTTAAGCATGGCGAGACCGAGCCACTCCTTCTTAGGGTTCGTTAAAAATACTAGGATGGACTCATCTAAAGGATTAGCTTACAGGACAAGCATATGTTATCCTCCTCAAGATTGAAAAGAAATAAACAGGTACTTGTCACTAATGGTGGGAGGAAATTGAGAAGAAAAGTTCGTTTCTTGTATTTCAGGCAGTGTGTCGCTCTTGAACATGACACTCTATCGCATATCTGTTTGGGTTGGGGAATCCATTTGTCTCACAGTTAATCGAATCTTATTGAAAGTATTCAGTTGGTTTTGGGTGTTCTCATTGAGTCAAATGTTGCCAAGTCATTTTGTCGTGTCGCCAATATGTTCAAAAGAAGTTTAAGCACCAATTCAAATTACCTTGCAATTTGTAGCCTTCAATCGCGTCAGCCATCCCTAAGTCAGTCCTTGGAAACTATTCTTCAAACTTTACATGAGTTTCATTTCATAGACCCTCCTGCAATCGATCACTTCCTATCGACTTCAACTCATTACCTAGGAAGTTGATTTAGAAGCCCTCAATACCATGAGGCCTGCATGCCTTAATGGCAGGTTTCTCACCTTCGATGAAAAGTTTTCATCATTGGCCTTCGATTGAATGATTCTACGAGTCTTCAACTTTAGATCACCTATTCACACTTCATAGATTGTACTGGGAGTACCTTGAGAGCCATTGTTATTATTGGTGGTTTCTCTCGCACTTGTTAACGATTCACATCATTGACTGGTAATCAAGTGGTTTCTACCGTGTTCGACTTTGAGACATTTACTCTCATGGTTAGATTCATATTATTGCTTGAGAGACGAATATCAAGGCCCTAGATCCAGTTTCATCCATCCATGTTGCGACGAGTTTTGTATTCATGATTATATAGAGATTTTTGTGTTTGATGGCTGCATCCATCCTATATCTACTTTGACATGATGTATTTCCATACTGTGCTTTAAGACTTTTTACATTCTAAGTATGGGAATTCCTACCTCAGTGATTATCATTATATTGCATTGTAATCCTTGATTGGTTGTTGCAGGTTTCCAACCATGATCTCTAATCCAATCCTTGATATGATAAAGTACTTCAGTCCTCAAACTTTTATAACTTTGCACTATAGGGGGCAATCTGTTGAACATCATTTTGTTGCATTAGGCAAATGCTCATCAGAATTGGATCTCTCACCATCCTTCCAAGTGTCATGAAACACTCCCTTGCAAGTCAACAACTTATATTCCTTGAATAAAATGGAATATTTCAATGTCATTCTACAAAACCCTGTTTTTGAGCCTCTGTGTAGTTTTTTTGAATAGAATCCACACATGTGCAGTTTCTTCCACTATAAAATATGCAAATTTGTCCTCGATCTTCCACTGTAATCTACACAGGTAAATCAATAAAAAGTAAAAATAAAAAGTGAGATCTAGAAGCATTGTTGGGTGAATTATTCCCAACAGAAAGCCTCAAACTCATGTTTATTCGAGCCTAACCTCATTTTTTATGGAACTAATTCCCATTCTTCAAGGAGCCCTCATCCCTCTTTTAGTGGATCTCATCCTTGGACTAAGGATCTCAAACTACTTCCTTTTAGCCTATTAATCAAGCCATAGGTGGGGGAGTTGAGGGAGGTTGTTGAGAATAAGTTTATGCTGGGGAGATTAGGTTGGAGAGCTTATCATTCTTGGAGGGTATTGAGATCAATGGGAGGAGCTTCACAACATCAAGGCATGAGTTTTGTAGCTCTATTATGTTTATGAAATTAATACAAACAAGTGTTTCTTCTGAGTGCATTTTTTAATGGATTGATTGAAAAATTTCATGGGTGGTTTATGATATTTCTATTTGTCTATTGGAATGATGTTTGTTACTAGTCTCCTTGATCAATAGTTTGAATTATTGAATCAGTTATACTGCATATGCCTTTAATCCTTTGTTGTTTCCATGTGTGCAGGTTTGGATTCAAGCATGGATAAGTTGCATTGAAAAATGAAAAGGGATCTCCACCAAGCATGTTGTAATAAGGTATGAATTTGCTTTTCTCACCTTATTCACTTATGATTCAAGAAAAGATAGATCCAGAGAAGGAATTAGCTTGATTTTCTATTTGTTTCTAATTTCCTTTAGGATCTAGGAGATTTCTTGTGTCTGCACTTGTGATTTGTCCTTATAACATAATTAGATGCAGAAGATTGGTGGAAAAACAGTTAGAACTCACTCTCCAAGAGGTAAAATATAAAATGATAAAAATGAGTTACCTTTTGCCTATTTCATGGCCATTTTCATCATTATTTTATTAATATGTTAACATTTTGACCTAAATGTGATTTAATTTCAACATGAAATAGGTATTTTTAATCTTTTGATGGTGTTTTGAGCTTGTTGACAACTGATTAATGGATTTGTTGATGTCTAAATTGAAACAAATCATTTTGACCGTAGAGCACACTTTTATCACTTTTTGAGCTTTGCAAACCTATGAAAAAGGAACCCCCTGGAGTCCTCTTTCAACTCTTTAGACTCCCAAAATTTGAAAATATTGTCGAGCACTTGTCTTTTCAAACTCATTAAATTAAATGAAAATACATCTACTTAGTATAAGTTTAACCCTTTTATGGAGTGAGCTAGATTATTTATGAAAAAGGAATACCTTAGTTGAACATGGCTAATAGGTTATCTTGAGTATCATTTTCTGCTTTTTCAGACTTAAGGGACTATTTACGAGAAGGAACCTTTGGAGTTTTATTTTTTGCCTCTTTTTCAAACTCTCTAAACATGAAAAAGATGTCAAGTTTCGCCTTCAATGGACTCGTAAAAACATCAAACAACAATGAAATCATTGAACATGACACGACCGAACCACTCCTTCTCAAGGTTCGTTAAACATGCTTGGAGGGATTCATTTGAAGGATGAACTTACAAATCAAGCATATGTTACCCTCCTCGAGGTATTGACCATAAATTGTTGGGGAAAATTGGGAAAATTGGGTACTCCACCTATTAATGGCAACAATTCGCTCTTGAACATGACACTCTTCCACTTCATCTTCATGACTGTTGAGTTGGGAAATATGCTTGTCTTTTGGTTCATCACACCATTTCAAAGCCTCTGATTTTGGTTTTCGGTCAATGCTTCCAACTCCATTCAATGTTGTTGATGTGTTCAAGAGAAGTCATTTAGTTGATATTTGATATGATACTCTTAATCCTTCATTCCATGCTTGTCGTTCCTAAACTAGTTCCACATTAACATCATTATGTATCAAATCACGACATTTGTTTCGTGTTGTTGATGGGGGATACATCAAGGCCCTCTTGCGATGGGTCACTTTCTGTCGGTATCAAATAATTATCGAGGAAGTTGACTTAGAAACTTTTTATTTAGTAACTTGGAGCTTACATACATCAATGGCAAGTTTTCTTGCTCTCCACGACATGTTTACACCATTGGTCTTTGACCGATAAATTTTTTGTGGTGTTTGACTTAAAAACATTCATTCACACCATACAGATTGTACTGTTGTGCTTTGAGAACCATTAACATCATTGGTAGTTTCTCTTGCGTTTGTTAGCGACTTACATCATTAGCCGATAATTAGATGGTGTCTTCCATGTTTGATTCCAACTCCTTTGTTCGCATGGTTGGACTACTACATTGAACAATCGAGTGAATAAGATAGAAGACCCCAAATCTAGTTCCATCAATCTGGGTTACGCTTTCAGATTAATGCGAGATTACAAAGCATGATGGATATGATCATACATGAATCAACACTTCGTTATCAGTGGACATGACTTCTTCATCATTGTAATGTTAGCTTATGTGCTGAGCATGTGTATGCCTCCCTCAGCAAAGATATCATGATGTAAATGTGTTGTAAGAGATCATGATCTCGACTAGTTGTTCTTGATTCGAACTTGTCACAAGGTAAAGCAATTTAGTCATCAACCACTATTTCTGACTTTTCGTTTTAGTAGGGCAATTTATTATAGGCCACTTTTTCGCATATGGTTAATAGGCCTGTAAACCATATCAATCAACATCCATGAACACCTTGTCATCATCCCTACACAAAGCCCTCATCATGAATCTCCCAAATCCTTGAGTTTATGGGTATGACTACCTCAAATCAATGCTTTTAAGGCCCAACGCACCTTAGCCCTTTAGGGACCTGCATCAAGCAACAGGTTGCTCCATTCTACACCAAAGCTGATCATCATCAAGTTGTCCCTTGTTGGTGGTGCAGTGATTCTAGAAATTCGGGAAAATTAAACAGAATCTTGAAGCTTCCTCTTCCAGAAGCTTCCAGGAGTAGTTCTAACCATTTACATTGGATAAGAACTTTGAATCCTATCTGATCCTACCTTGGATATTTCACCTCTTATCCCTTGAGCTCATCCTCCCACCAAGAGTGGACCTCAAGCCTAGATTGGTAAATGGATAAGAATTCCTAAACTACCACACTCTCCTATAAATTTACAACTATCTACAACACTAGGGTTGGCTTTTGGAGACTAATAATACCATAATGTTGTTGCCTTGAATCTAAGAGAGACATCATCTTCATGCATTAAGGTGACATTAAGGTGTGATTTGTGACAAGGAAGGACAAGTCAACGTGGGGAGATATCTATAATATCAATTACTATTATTGGTTGTAAACTCTCTCCTATTCATATTAATACAAATAGTATATAGTTTTCATACGTGTTATGTTATGTTTACATTCATGTATTTAAGTGCTTTGTTGATCCATTGAATAGAGTAATTTGATAATGCTACATAGATGTCGTAGATGTTTGACTTGTGTTGATTGTATGTGCAGGGTTTAATTATAGCAAACAGGGCTACATTTGGAGCTTACAAGTCAAGGGGCGAGAAGAGCTTGCAACATCCCAAGTAAGCCTCTTTCCATTCTCTAATTTATCTAAGGGGAACTTTATATTATTTGCTTTTTGTTGCTCTAGAGCAGTCCACTGGGCCTAGGGAATATACTTATGTCCGCAGTCGTAAATTCCGCATAACACCACTACAAGATTATAGAGATATGTAAGTTGTATTTTGTGGTTGCATGTGTTACTCATTTGGTATCTTCAGATGTTGTACTCTTTTTTATTGATGAAAACAATGATTTTTCCTTTTTGAAAATAAAATAAAATAATATTATGCATATTATATTAAAAAATTAAAAAAATATATTAAAGAAAAATGCGAGCTACATATTTATGTAACTATATGTATTATTGGCATTTTAATAAATAAAAAGAGAATATTTTTATATATAGAGATTTTTTTTTCCTAAACTACCACACTCTCCTATAAATTTACAACCATCTACAACATGACGATTGGCTTTTGGAGACTAATCATATCGTCATGTTGTTGTCTTGAATCTAAGAGAGTCATCATCTTCATGCATTAAGCTGACACTGAGGTGTGCTTTGTGACAAGGAAGGACAAGTCAACGTGGGGAGATATCTACAAGATCAGTTACTATTTTTGGTTGTAAACTCTTTCCTATTCATATTAATACAAACAGTATATCGTTTTCCTATATGTGTTACGTTATGTTTACGTTCATGTATTTCAATGCTTTGTTGATCCATTGAATAGAGTAATTGGATAATGCTATATAGATGTCGTAGATCTTTTACTTGTGTTGATTGTATATGTAGGGTCTTATTATAGCAATCAGGGCTACAATTGGAGCTTACAAGTTGAGAGGAGAGAAGAGCTTGTGACAGATCCAAGTAAGCTTCTTTCCATTCTCCAATTTATCTAAGGGGAACTTTATATTATTTGCTTTCTGTTGCTCTAGACCAGTCCACTAGGTCCATGGAAGATACTTATGTTCGTAGTCATAAATTTTGCATAACACCAATGCAAGATTATAGACATATGTAAGTTATATTTTGTGGTTGCATGTGTTACTCACCGGGTATCTTCAGATGTTGTACTCCTTTTTATTGATGAAATAATGAATTTTCCTTTTTGTAAGAAATAATATTATGTATATTATATTAAAATATATATAAAACATATTAAAGAAAAATGGCAGCTACATATTTATGTAACTATACGTATTATTGGGGTTTTAATTGAAAAAATATATTTTTATATATAGAGATTTTTTTTTCTTTCTTAAATTCGGGCATATCCACCCAAAGGGATCATATCGTGTTGGCCAAACTAATCAGAGCCTAACTTGGAGGGCATAAAGGAAAATTAACCTCGTGACCCCCAAAGGTGAGGTGCTTTAGCAACAGGACCTTGACCAATTGAGCTAACCCTCGATGGTTGAGATGTGAAATTTATACAAATATAAAATACTAATATATATTTTAATATATTGCCTATACTTAATATTAAAATTTGGTTTACATGGCGAAAACCATTTACAGGCTTCTATAACTTCGACTGCTTCATAGTTCCAGCGCAACCATCACAAAATTTTCTTGCCTACCCTCGCTTTTTGCACTACAATATTACATTGATATCTCCCATAGATTTTACAAAACTTCCTCCAAAAAATTTCAAATTTGCAGAACATAATTCATTTTTAACTATAATCCCCATAGGGGCCTACTTCTAGAAAATTTTCGCTTGCTACCTAATTCACGTAGCCCTGACCAACTCCTGACGATGCTTTATCATCTCCAGCTTCCTGTAGATATGTATATGGGATGGGAAAACCCTACCTGTTGACATCCTTAATATTCCAATCAAATTTGCAGGACCATGTTTTGAATAGGAGAATCTTTGTCTCCAAACCAATGAGCCTCCTCTCCGTAAGGGCTTGAAACCATTCCATTTTATGATCCATCAACTTAGACAACTAATCTATTTCCTTCTCCATGAATTATAATTTTATGATGACTAATTTGGTACATTATCAAGGTTTTGAACTACCTCACCACATATTTCCTCTAGCGAGACAATTCCCTAATGACATATTGGCTCTCCATGACTGCAACCCAATTCCACAAAGGACCATAAGAACATGGAGGGAAGGCAACTACAACAAATTCACCTCTACTCAAACAATTCAATAATGCATACGCTTGCTGGTGATGGCTCTCTCCAAGAAAATGCATTAATTCGATCCACTTTTGAGATCTCCACACATATTCTTTTTCCATACTAAATGTCCTTGCGTAGAGGGAACACTTATGTGCGTTAAATTTCCAGACCTTTAAGAGTTTCTGGCGGACCCTCAATGTCAAGTGAAGGGACTGTATTACATAAATACTACACCATTCTCCATGTTGATTACTCTAGGTGGTTTCTTGTCAATGCACAAGTTGCAACATATATGGTCGATGCCAACCACACACATGTCCTCCTGTGATGAATTTCTCAAGGGAATGTAAAACCACCCAAACAATAATAATTTATTCTATTAGATATGACATTCATGTATTTCACACTAGGTGACCTCCCAAGTTTCCACATTAATCTCAATTGCATTCATGGGATTGGAGCCTGAGACCTTGATCCATCCTGGTATTCTATCGATCCTTGCTCAAGCTGGGAGCCTAGCTTGGCTAATTTATTTGCCTCATCATTCAAGCTTATATGAATATGTTGAAAGGATATTTTTTCAAAATTTGAACACCGGACTGAACTATAGAAGGAAGATTTAGAAGGCTTTCAGATATTGCCTTGGGGATTTGCCTAACAACAACCATTGAGTCACAAAAAAACTGTTAACTTCTTAATTCTTTGGTTTAATGCTATATCCAAACCTTTCCAAATTGCCTAAAATCCAGCTTGGTTGTTTGTTGTTGTTCCAAGACCCCAAGCGAATATGTACACATTTTGTTCTTCGGGGCTAAAAATAACTCATCCTGCTCCTTCCACCCCTAGATTTCCTTTCGAATCCTCGTTAAAGCACATAATAATAGATGATTGACTATTCTTTCAGATCTGGAATTCTTCAGCTCCCATCTTTAATCAAATTAAGGTGTGATCCCTGGGGCGTGAAATGAACCTGACAGCATGATTTAATGGGACCAAGATTTCGACCCAACTCTTTTCCCTTGGAGAAAAGTCTTCTTGTTCTAAAGCTTTTATACCCTTAACGGAAATAAATTCTAATAGGAGACACTAAGCCTTGAATGTTGCTCTCAAATAGCAAGGAGTCCCTTCTTTTAATACCACAAAATTTATTTCTAGCAAAACTGCCCAACAAATAAATATTGGCAACGAAACCCATACACATCAAGCCACATGAGATTTGATTTTGTCATTTGGGACATTACATTGCCATAATTCAAACTTTTTTGACCAACTATGAGGAATGGAATTAACATGATAGACCTTCTCAAATGTTGATTGCCATGCAATAAGAGAAAAAGGGTAGCCTCGAGATAAATGTTGGATCGATTCTTCTTCAGAATTGCATAATGCACATTAGGAAGGGACATGAATGTTCCTTCTCTAAAGGTTTTTAGTCGTTAATATTTTTCCATGGCTAAACACCCAACAAAAGGAATTGACATGTGCGATAACATCCTCATTCTAGATCTTTTTCCAAATTTCAACGGGCAAAGGTGGGCGAGCCTTTTCAATAAAAGTTTGTATCCTTCTTTAACTTAATATTGTCGAGACCTTCATGAATGCCATGAGCGCAAGTCCGTGAAATCTTGAGATATAGGGCCAATTCCTTTCAAAAGAGAGCGCAGGGAGTTCCAGAGTGGAATCATGTGAGTTGAGAGACTTGGATAAACCTAATTTGTCCATGCACCCAAAACATCCCAAGATGATATAACTTTTATTCTTTCAATGCCATTGCTTCTCATCCATTCCACTATGATACTTACTCCGTCATGCTCTTTTATTAGAGTGGTTGAGGGTATGTTTCCCTTTTAGAGATTAATTCTACCTCCATTTCCTGCAAACCACCCCAAATTACCAATTATGATGGGAGCTACTGCTTTGGACGATTTCCACATCTTTGATCCCCTTCCTTCCCACTATACATTTCCAGCCCTTAATAGTCTAGATTTATGAGAATATTTCTTTAAAAAAGCTAACTACCACCACTCTATGGAGTTTATTATCAGTTTCCATAGAATTTTTGTGCCTAAGGCTAGGTTCATTTACATCAAATATTTTATTCCCATACCTCAAAACTCTTCTGGAAGATGAATTATATTATAGTTTAGCAGGTGAAACTTCTAGTCATTGTTTTTTTTCGCCTTGCCAAAAAAATATTCTAAGAATTTCTCCAATTTGAGAAAGTGTATTTTTTGAGCCAAAATGCCCAAGCAAAGATAAATTAGTAGAGTAGATAAAACATATTTAATAAGAGTGGATTTTCCAACAATATTTAACCACATTGCTCCCTAGCCTTGGATCTTCTTTTTGAGTATATGAATTATTTCTTGTCGATCTTCCCTGAAGGATGACCCCATTGAAATTAGAATGCTAAGATATTTGAAGGACTTCCAATCAATATGAACAGAGAAGGCTAGGGTAGAACTAATTGCTTGCAAATTCGAATCTGTACAATTCCACCCATAAAGTTGGATCTTCATTTTTATTTATGAAACCTTAAGAGAGGTTGAGATATAAATCTAAGATTGCTTTAAACCTTTTGGCAATGATTTTGGAGGCTCATCCCAAAATAATTGTGTCATCAGTGAACCAGGAGTGGTTTATTTCTTTGACATTGTTGGCAATGCTTATACCCAAGAAAGGACCATTTACCCTAGCCTTCTCAAGCTTTATATTGAAGCTTTCTGGCACTATAATGTACGACAAAAGGGAAAGCGAACAACCTTAATAAAGACCTCTAGAGGCTTTAGAAAAGGGAGTAGGCATGCCATTTATTAAAGGGGTGATCAAAGGGTACTCGATGCAAGCTTTGATCCAAGAGATGAATTAATAAGAAAACCTAAGCTTTTCAAGAATGAGAAAAAGAAAAGAGTGACATACTCGATCAAAATCATTTGCCATGTCCAACTTGATGACAAATCCTTGTTCTCCTCTTTCCTTACTTGAGTGGATAGCCTCCTGGATGAGAATAATGTTGTCTAGAATATTCCTTTGTTGGAGAAATCCACCTTGATTTTCTAATATTAACCTAGGAAAGACCTTCTTCAACATGCTTGCAATGATCTTAGATAAAATTTTGTAAGAAGCATTACAAAGCGAAATAGGACGGAAGCGGGAAAATTTTACTAGATTAAATTCTTTTGGAATGAGAGCAAGGAAGAAGGAATTTGTCCCCCCACCTTACATTTGTTCTTAGACCAATTCAATATTTTGATAAGATATTTTTTAGTCTCTAGCCAAAAATATCTATAAAAGCTTATAGGAAATCCATTCGGTTCAAAGCATTATCAAGGTCCATAGACCAAATTGCCTCAATTACCTCTTTTTCTTCGATTTCCTTAACAAGCCATTGATTTAATTTATTTATGATATCTCAGGAGAAAGGGCAATAAGAAGTATTCGACCTTAACATAATCCAGATCACCAGATGGAACATAAAGAGATTGGAAACGAATAAAAGCTTCATGTTTAATTTCAAAGAAGTAAATTGTTCCTTATCTTTTGTCTTGATTTCCCTTACTCCATTTCTATTCTCCCTTGCATTTGTTTGCTTGTGGAAAAAGGTCGTTTTCTTGTCTCTTACCCTAAGCTAAATACTCTTAGGTTCTAGTCGCTAAAACTCCTCCTCCTTTCCGCTTTCTTGAAAATAAAGTGAGTTTAATTCTCTTTCTTTCTTCACATGCCATTCCTCTATCTCGTTATTCTCAATGATTACCATATGGTGTTCCATTTCCTTTACCATGACCTCTTTTTTTCTTTCCATGAGGGACATAGGAATCCTTTGCCCACTAACAAAGAGCGATTTTGACAACTTTCAATTTTGATTCCTACACAAAGGATGGGAAGCCCAAAACTTGAGAGTTTCAAGCCTTTTTTATAATATCCTGTTGACAGTGATGGACCCACTAACATGTCAGGGGATCTCCCTGGTAAGAAGTCCCAATTAGACCTCAAACCGTTTGGTGTAGGAGTCCCAACAGTGGGTCGTAAGGTAATGCCTTGATCGCGATTTCGCATAGAGGCAAGTAAGATGTCCCTGTTGGTAACAAGGGTGTGACAATTGCCGCGAGACAAGGAAGATGCATGAACGATTCTTACATATAGAGAGTAGGGTGAGTGCGCCCCTTGGAAACCTGTGTTAGCACATGGCTTGGAAGGGAACACACAAGCGAAGATGCATCACAAACTAGAAAGCAAGTTAGCTAACAATCCAAAGTGATGGTTAAACCAATCAACACATCTCAGTAAAATTCCTACATACTTATACAGAATAGTCCATACATGCATGCGTAAGCAAATAGATATATATACCATTTAGAGTAAACAAGATAGCTGGAATACAATATCACATATGCATGAAACGTGTTGGCTCTGTTATATTAAGAAGTGTAAGTTCTAGTCATACAATACATCCATGTCCAACCACTAATTCTGATAGCGGAACGTTACAGCCACAACTGCCTGCTCCTCCAAAGAGATATATTAGCTCTGTGCAGTGGAGAAGCCAAGGCATGTTACAATACTGTCCAAGATCTCTCTAAGACAATCTTATCAGAAGCTTGACTAACCAAAAGCCCTTACAATGAGTTATGAGGGACTATATAATGCAAAGGGTGGGGTGGCCCTTAACATTCCCCTTTGTGACAGTTCATCTACCCTCATGACTCTTCATCTACTCTATGACTGTTACATCCAACTATTGATACTTGAACTTACACTTGATAAGACGTTGCATTACAATGCACATGTACCCATGTGAGACAAAATGTCTTGAGCAAGCCATGCAAGACATCACTATGACTCGGACAATTGTTGGAAGACCAACTCTTTGACATCCTCACGGTGGTTGACAATAGCGAACTAATGGTAAGATCGGTAGTCTACGTTGGTGTCCATGTACTCCAAGGTGACATCTTTCTAGAACTTGACTCTTGCCTCCATAGCATCTGGGTACACTGTTCAGGATCCTTTGTCCAACTCGTTTGATAGCATGTGCATCATGGTCTTCAGCACGACCGAACCAACAACATACTTGTGCATGGTGTTTGCATTGATTGACAAGTTTGGGCTGGTGGCTATGCGCATCAACTCATTAAAGTACGACTTAAGCTCTAGTTAGACCTATGCCTTTGTTTTCACTTGGGTGAGAGTCCCAATAGATGGGATCGCATGCGCGTGCACAACAACATCCATACTCTTGAATACACGTGCATGGGAAGCATGTAGACTAGTGATGAGTTGCAGAAGCTCCTCATAGTTCCGGATATAACTCCGGATGTCTGCCTTCAGCTCGACCACTCTGGGCTTCATCATCTTAGGCAAGTGAAGCGAGGCTCCCTTGTATCTCATCGTCCATGTTTTCATGTAATCAACAACAGCATGCACGTTCAACAAGATATGTGTTCTTCTAGCACATCGTTGCTGCCATCTGTTGAGATGGACGACTACCTTATGCACGGTACTAAACTTGGAATACAATGCCCACATCACTGTGTCAAGGGACAATACTTCATCTAGTATTTCCTTCTTCAATTCAGCTCGGGCAGACGCTGTCACCAACTCTCCCCCTTGCTTGGTCGTCTGTAGCTCCTTAGCCATTCACTCATTCTCAGCTATTAGGAAGCGAACACTTGAGTTAGTGGCTTCGACATATGCTCTAGTAGCATCGGCCAATGCTGTTGGATGTTTGTGCACGTCAAACACGATCACATGTTCCTCAAACTTCACAGGAGATGTATGATCATCCGGAGTTGACACTCTAAGAGATTGCATAACTCTATGTTGAGACTTGTCGAATGAGATGTTGTGCATCTCTCCTTCTGGCTAATATCCAAGGATCTTAGTGTCTCCTTGGTCGCTTGGGACTTTCTCATCTTCTGGATGCGGTGAAGCTGGTGGGTCGACCTCTTGGTGGTGAAGCATGAGGTCGATGTCTTGCTCTAACTCCTATTGCTCCACAACCGTATCCATTTGTTCAAATGCCATCTCTATCTCTTGAGCGAAGTCCTACTCCTACGATGGTTCACCCTGTCTACTTGATGCCAGCTATTATGATGAGTCCACTACTTGTATGGGCACAATTTCATCTGTCTTCACAAGTTGCACCCCCTGTTGTACCTATTCCTGTTGTGCTTCCTTCTCCTGTCTGTGCAGCCCTTGTTCCTTCCAGAGTTTCTCCTTCAACTCATGAAACTCCTTATATGTTTCCTCCATTCTCTGTTTCTCTCTCTGCCTTTGCGCATTTCTCTTGTCACGTTGTTGCCTCTTTTCCTCTATTGCCAAAGCTACTTTCGGTACAAGTGGATTTGCTCAGAACTTGCAGCTTTGTTCTTCCTCCATGTGGTCGATAATCTTCCTCTTGCCCTTGTCGCACATTGGTATGTTCACCTCTGCTGCTGTTGTTGCTTATGGTGCTCTTCGAGATGCTACTTCATGTTGCTTCGCTATCCATTCCACAGCAAGGCCGACCGGTTTATTTACTCTAGAGGAGTTCTAACAATATCTCCATGGGTCCTCCTCCGCCCAATGACATGCCTTGTGGATCCAGTTGAACTATACTCTCGTGCAATGATCTTTCACAAGCCAATGCGAGTCATACGGATTGTAACTTCGGAGGTCGAATGGATACTTCTTCATATGCTTTGCTTTGACATCTGCATGCTTGAAACTTCATATCTCGTATAACCTGATCCGCAACAGAAGAGCGGGCCAAGGTGCCTTCTTCTTCCGGTGCAGCCTAGTTGTTAATCCTGCCGAGATGCGATATGATACTTCCTGCATGACGAGTTTGTCCAAGGAAAACTTCCTTAGAACATGCAGAGGCTTTTCTGTGATGTACATCCGTATGAATGTGCTGGACAATGAGGCATACCAATTGGCTATGTCGATCAGTGCATCCATGGCTGCCTTTGACATGCAGGGTAGATCCTATTCGAATATCATCTTGTAAACCGGGGTGACAAAATGATCAAACAACTGCGTGATAACTCCTCTGAAATTGCATTCATACAACATCTTATAATAAGTGTTCACAACAGTCTCTGCGGGTGTCCATGCCCATTTCAAGCCCGAGAACTCCTGTCGGGCACAAATTGCATCCAAGATTAGGTGTATGTGAAGATCTTTACTTGCATACCTTTGGGCGACTGTTGATCCCTTCTTACATGTTCCTTCAGCTGATGAGCCAACATCTTAGACCAGTTTCATGCTTTGTCTTCTCTAGCCAGTTGGTCCAACACAATCACCCAACTCTGTGGGAAGGTTTTTGTGCTTTCTTGCCCATACAGTCGACATGCAAAGATGACCAAGTATAGATACGCCTTCTGTAGTATCTTTGTCTTGTAGACCTGGTTGGGTGTCATCCTGAATTTCTCTGACTCCTTCACCCAGTTCTTTAAAGTGTCTCTAGAGTTGGCATTGTTGTTGGGTATGATGAATGGAGTCTCCATGATGGTCACGGGCTCCGACATCTGATACATCTCATCCTAGTCTTGTGCTCTAAAGGTAACAATCTCTGCCTCGCTGACACTATTCATTTTCATCATCTCGGGATCAGTGTGTAAGATGATCCAATGTATCATGTCCGCACACGGGAGCACGAGATACCTGCTTGCAATCCAGTACAAGCCAGAATTGTGGATGTTCACATAGATTTGGCAGTCTTCAAGGTCTTCCCCAAATGTGCCTGCAAATGCATCATTGACCTCTTGCCATTTCATCTTGATGTCCTTATCTACAATCGACTTGGTGTCTTCATAGATTGGTAGACTTGTAGACACTCACTCAACTTCTGCTCCAGTTGCACTTCCGTTAGCGTCCTTTGATCCTGCTCTCTTGGAGGCCATTGATCCTGAACTACTAAGAGGCGGACGAACACCTGCTAGATCTGGAGACAAAGTGACATGCATAGCAAGAAATCTGTCAGCAAAAACCAAAGAAAATTTGAGGAACGACATGCAACATACATGGGGATTGACTGGCAAGGATTGTGCAATTTCTTTTGGGAGGCCGGCTGACTGGTTACCAGAACTGTGCAAAAGGCAGTTTGGGTTGTTTAGGGAGGTTGGCTAGCTACTGAATTTGTGCAATGTGCAATCCAGGCTGGCCTGTTGGCTACTGGAATTACGTAATGCGCAATTCTAGCTAGTAGTGGTTGCAGGCCCAGTGATTGCATTGCACAATTTTATGGGCCAATAGCCACTATCCCTCAGAATTGCACAATGCAAGACTAGAGGATAGTTGCTGGGTAGAAATGCGGTTTTCCTGAGGGGAAGACAGAGCCTTCCTTCTCAGGATTGCGCAATGCTATCTTAGAGAGGCAAAGTCTGGGCATAAGCTGCCTAGACCTACCAACGGGCAACTAAAAGCAAATGTGATTGTGAATGCATGGCAATACTGAGTGTAAGCAGGAGTGAATGATCGTGCATGCAAATAGGGAATGAAAGAATCAGAAAACAGAACAGTATGCATGTGGGTGAAGCGAGTTGATGAATCAACGATCGTTCGTGCAAAACAGTTTCATGCATGCGACAACAGTGAGATGCTAACGAAAACTGAAACTGTGCTAGTACAAGCTAGTATGCATGTAAACGACAACAAGCGTTCATAGAAATCAAGCAAACAAAACTCGCACAAGAAAAAACACAAAAAGCTACAGAAATGCTGCAAAAGACAAGTTAAGTCGACTTACCCGTGAATAACTGAGCTGGATGTGTCAAAGACTCTTGGATGTGCCGTGGGATGTCAGAGCTCTACGATCTATGTGAAGGAATGAGCCCCGATGTGTCGATAAATAAGTTTAAAGCTTATGACACGCATGCCACAAATATAGAAAAAGCGACACTTGGAGGAAACATTTTAAAACGATCTTTGCATGTAACCTCAAGCTGCTAAAAATAGCTCCCTAAAATCTAGGGATGCTTTTTGAATGTTACTTTTTCTATTCCGGGAAAAAGCAACCCATGCATGCAAGTCAAGTTTTCTTGGTCCCTGGTGGAACCAGTCAACTCAACCGCACATGCCACAGTCTGCTTAGCTGGGAGGAAAAAATGTGCATTTCTGGGAGGGAGTTGGGTTAGCTACCCAAAAGATTTGTGCAATTTTTGGGCAAAGAAGTTGATTGTTGCCTAGGATTGCGCAATTCCTGGGCTAAGCAGCCCTGCTGGGAGGAATTGCGCAATTTTCCAGTGAACAATGACAACAAATTTGTGTAATTCTGGAGCCTAGCAGGTTGCTAGACAGAATTGCACAATTTTTTGAGGGAAGGTTGGTTCCCCTCCAGAATTGCACAATTTCTTGAGGGAGCTGCTTAGCCTGCAGTTGGATCAGGTCCAGAGAAACAACCTGTGAGGGGGATGCAACAAGCTCTCATGGATAGGTTGTCATTCTACAAGAAAATCACTGAAGCTTGTGTACTTGACAGGCAAGACATGCTGTTGTGAAAGGTTGGTAGGGAGGCTCAAAAGCGAAGCTAAGGCAAAATTTTGGAGGGTGGTTGTAGCCACTACAACATATCCATGACTCTGTCCTCTTTTAGCCAACCTAGGTTGAATATGAAGGGAATGGGGCCTATCTCTTTTTCTCCAATATTTAATAGAATGAGGTGATGATCCGATTTGCCTAAAGTCAAAATGGAGGAGGAGGCGTCCATAGCTTCTAAAGCCGAAGAACTATGGATTAGAAATCGATTGAGCTCATCTATAATGTTGACCGCTCCATATCTTCTATTTAACCAAGTGTACTTACCTCTAGAGGGTTTTATGTCAAATGAATCCCATTATGCTAATACATCCTCCATTTTTTCTCTGAATGGATCTCAGACCAAGGAGCCTCCCTTTTTTCGCTTGCATACAATGTTGTATTAAAATTGCCTCTAATAATATAATCTTGATGCGAGAGGTGCTCTTTCAATGATATTATATTGTCCTAACATTCCACCTTTTTGCTATATACAATGGGACCATATATATTCAAAATCTTGAATCTTTCCTTTTAGGCCTTTTCCTCCAATATTACTACGATCCAATGATGATATTTATGAAAGTTGACCATTGAGAAAGGTATATTGTTCAAAAACATACCAAGACCTCTAGAGGTTCCCCCGGAATTCTAGGCCTCCACTACTACCTTTCAAAAAAATATTAGATGCCTCCATGAGCTCAAATTCATTTAGTTTTGATTCGCACAAAAGCAAAATTGATGGCTTTTCTATTTTAACAAAATCTTTTATGGAGAGGGGTTTTTTGGGGTCACCCATTCCCCTTATGTTCCATTATATTAACTTCATCATTTTTTCAGGGGAGAATGAGATTTATTACCTCCATATGCTTTTTCTGCTATCCCCGTTGGACCCTGAAGCTTTTAAAATATATGAGATTTGGGGTTGGCTGCCCAACTTCTTATTGAGTTATGCCTCATTTTCCCTTAGCTCCTTTTTTGAATATCTTCCTCTTCTCTTAGTAGTATTTTCGTTTCATGATTGCTAGCTTCATCTTGTCCGCTTGGAGGATGGGAGGAATTTCTTGTGATAATCTTCTTGGGGCCTCCAGGAGGTAGCGTTGACCCGAGAGGAGAAGAATCCATCAAACGAATCTGGCACGGGAATGGACCAAACTCATAAGCATTTGGATTCAAGGGACCTTGAACCTTGTTGCTAGGGTTTACGAAAGAACCTTCAAATACATTAGTTGCTTCATTCTCCTTACCCGCAGTTGGTGACGCTAGAATATCCCCATCTTCTTGAAATTCAATTTCATTTTCCTTTCCTTCTACTGAAGTTTCAAGATCTTTTAAATCCATCGAATGGTTCACCTTCGAAGGCTAGAAAGCCCTAAAAGGGTTGGAAGAAGAGGCAGGGGCATTTCTTTGAGGGGCATTTGATTTATTTGATATTTGATTCCTTCTATTACCCACTCTTTTCTAAGTTTTCCACTATTCCTCTTATGAGACCCGAGTTGCTTCCCCTTGATTAGACTTAACTTTCTTACAATCTCATGCAAAGTGCCCATAATCGTGGTAGATTCGACACTTGAAGGGCAGTTGCTCGTAGTCCAAAACTTGACAATGTTTCTATTCCCCCATAGTTAGGAAGATTTATGTTGGGATCCCCTTCTCAAGGTCGACCTCAATACATATCCCGACACAACGAAACTACCCTCCTTTGGGTTATGCTTTATCTATGAATCTTCCCACCCCATTTCCAATCGCCCTAAGGAAATTGTCGCTCCAACAAGAAAGGAGTCAAGAAAGTTTTACCCAGACTGGAACAACATTTGGGATGTCTTCGGCTGGATCAAAGTCAAGTGACTATCTATTCAAGTACATTCCTCTAGCCCCAAATAAATAGGGGTTGTTCGTAAGAGTAATTTCCTTGTCCTCATCTTATTCAAATAGGAACACAAAGTAGCCATTTCCAACTGCATATATGCCCAATCCGCCCTTCATTTTTTCGTTCTAGGTCTTCTCACCCCATTTTTCTATGGATTTGGGAGATGGCTACATGCCATTGAATTTCCCAATCAATGCATGGTCTGAAAACACGAGGATGGAGTAACAGATGGGGGAAAGGAGCGACAAAAAAGGAATGTTTTTATACCTTTTTGACAAATTTGGAGTTTGAATCCTAGGTTTTGTGCTTCTTTGGGAGTGACGCTATTAGATTCTGAAAGGTCGCAACAACATCCAGTGGAGGGGGAGGAGTCACGTTCGAGAAAACCATTGGAGAGCATGAGAAAACAAAAGTTAGGGTTAGCAAAGGAGAAGCATTTTGCAGAGCAGATAAATCCTAATTTCATTATTATATAATATAATATATATATATATATATATATATATATATATATATATAATTTGACAAATAACTACTCTAGTTTCTTGCACATGACTGTTAGTCTCTCCGAGTAACCAGTAAATAATGATGCACCTTCCCCACTTGCATTGATTCTGCTCCAAGCAGCATTAGAGACTGCTTGTGGTGCCATAGCTTGAGACGCATAAGCCGTTATGAAATGCGAAGCAATCCAACCGAATTCGTAGAGGGAAGCATCGCTAAACTAAAATCCAACCCCGCAGATTGATAGATCACACATTTGAACTCAAATGCATTTAAAATTATCCTCGCTCCATCTGTCTAATGTCCTTCCCAAGGTGACACTACCTTTTAGATGTCGTTAATGATGCAATTTTCCAAGTCTACTAAGAGCCATCACATCCTTACATTTGTGATGAAGTCTCGATTATCCATCAGAGAATTTAATGCCTTAGTCTAAAACCATATTCTATGCTTAATGCGCCTTAGCATAAGATATTTAATGATGAGACTAAAAATCACTAAGAGATTGGTTTGATAGTTTTATTTCCTTCATCAAATATTATTTATCCCTAATTTCACTGAATGCCTTGGTTGACCTAGGAATCAACTACTTCATTAAGAGTTCTTCTGATGTGATAGAAATCAATTGAGTCAAATTTGTCCACTAGCAACTTAATTCGATGTAATATAGGAGGAAGAGTTGGATCATCATTTCTTCGACAATTTATAACCTACCGAATTACTATTTTGGAATCTTTAAAAACTGACAATTGTCAAAGTCCTCTAGGGAAGGCTAATTCCAAACCTTGCCACAACGTCAGATACTCCGCCCGATTGTTTGTTGCAATTCCTAAATCCCAGGCAAATTGAGTATCTTTTTCTTTGTCGAGGCGAAATATAAACCCTCTTTCTCCTGCCTCCCAACTAATTTCATTCTATATTACTAATGCAAACATAAATAATTATTAAAAAATAGTATTATTCATATTAACTATATCTAACATATCAAGAGGTCTTTCCCCTATTCTCCTTATAGAAGTAGGTATTTCCCCTATCGAGAGCCTAACTATGACTAGGCTTCTGTTGTACAAGCACAAACTCAATAACGTAGGAGATCATAGACTTCCTAAGCTAGCTTTAAATTCTAGCCAAAACCACCTAAGGCTCAAGTAGGGGTGGTATAAAGACACGAGGGCTTGGTTAAACCTTTGGGAGATCAACGAGAATGATGCATTGCAAAACATTAATAACATTAAAAATATTGTTACTTCTAAGTTCAAAGAAAAAATGTGGTGTGAGAAAGATTTAGTAGCTAAAAGAAAATTAAGCTATTATGAGAAGGTCATTAACCCCACATTAGAAGATCAAAAGTATCTCTCTATTTTCACTAGCTCAAAGAATAAAATTAATATATCGAAGATTAGAATGAACTCTCATGAGCTCCACAGTGAAATAGGTCGTTGGGCAGTTCCTAAAACACCATGGATGGAAAGGATCTACCATCTCTGTGAGAATAAGAACATCGAGGATGAAAACCACTTCCTCTTGGAGTGCCCTGCGTACAACCACATTAGATCTCAGTTTCATAATCTTTGTTGCAATACTGACCTTCCTAGCCTTTTACGATGTCAAAATTATAGTGAGCTAGGGAGGCTTCTCTCCAAGCTTTTTGAGCATAGGAATAAAATTCTTAAATCAAACTAAATAATTTGTTTCTTTAGGTTTGATAGACCAAAGTTTGGTCTCAATGGACATTAACCATCATCATCATCATCATCAACATACAAGAAAAAAAATCAAATTTTTTAAAATAGTAATTTTATTTATCAAATTAATTATTATTATTATTATTATTTTTAATTAATCTCTTTCGATTTTTGAAAAAAAATAAAAATAAATCTATACTAGCATAACCTACAATCCTTGTAAATGTAAGATTGTAAATGTAAACAACAACCCCATTGACCTTGCGCCTACGTTTAGTCCTATTAATTACGTCGTAAGGCATTTCCCTTTGAAATCCATCCCCCTTTTTGCCTCCCTGTCATCCTTGGACACTGTACGATTAGATGTTAGACGATTACAAAGACTTGAACTGTCGATCAAAATAGTTACAAATTCATTGGAAGTGTTTTTTCTTTTCTTTATTAACCGGTCTTATACATACAACATATGTGAAGAGAGCTCATGAAGGGACATTGTCAGCACCGCCCATTCCAGATGCTACCGCCACAACTCTGCATTGCTTTTCTGGAGCAAAGGTGTCGTCTCCTTCTAATTGTAATGTAAGGATTCGAAGCGTTTCACCCTCCCCATCGGCGGGTAAATCAGCCAAAAGAATGGTCTATTTCTTTTATCTGTGAATCTACTTGGTTTCTTTGAGTTGGGATTCAAAGTTTTTTGGGGAGTTGGTATTTTTTTTTTGCTTGACCGTGTTTGGATTTATTGCAGAAACCCATTGGAACGAAACCCCGTCCTGCAAAATTTCTAAAGGTATATCGATAGTATCAGCCAACTGTTGTGGCTTATTCTATTATGTCTATTTCCAAAGGAGATTTATTATAAGCCACTGGGTTTTTCAAAACTCTACAGATACCCAAAAAATGGATTATGTTTGATTGATAATTTGTTGGGATTTAAATTATGCAGGTGTCGGCAACATTTTCAGAGCAAGAGGTCGAAGTTGCGTAGGTGTTGTTTGGATTTGAAAGCCACCCAAAAATTGGATTATGTTTGATTGATAATTTGTTGGGATTTAAATTATGCATGTGTCGGCAACATTTTCAGAGCAAGAGGTCGAAGTTGCGGAGGTGTTGTTTTGATTTGCAAGCCAGATTACTAGTGCAGAAGAAAATTTAAATGATTTGAAGGCGGCTTCATCATATTCTCCTTCTTTGCCTCCAAATGTTTCATCTCCTAATCGTGTATCATCTCCCATTTCTGCTTCTTCGTCCCGATTGGCTCAACCGACCGAGGGTATATTTGCCTTTCTTTTGATTGGTTGCAGTCTCATGCTTGATCTTATTTTTTCCTCATTGATTTTTTTAATTGAAATGTACTGAAATCTCTTTGCAGGTCCCAAGAAGAAAATGCCTCACCCCACTAAGATTGATGAAATTGGATCCCCTGCTGCTCCTGCAACTGCACTCACTTATTGTCAATCCACGGGGGTGGAGATTGGTTCTTCTGATAATGCAGATGGCGTTGGTGGGTTTACCAATGAAATTACAAATGTGTTGCCTCCTACAACTTCTGTAACTCAAAATCATACTACATCTTCGTCATTTGGTCAGAGATATGGAGAGCTGATCAGGGAAACAATTACAGTAAGTGAAAAGATTAGTGTTAAGTTTAAGGATTCAGATGTTGTTGCCCCCCTACTTAAAGAGAAGAAACTGGTAGAGCCTCCTAATCTGAAGATAAATATCACAGATACCCAAAGAAAAGCTCTGTCTTCTCAAGTAATGGTGCTTCTAAGTTTGCTACTGAGGCATGACAACACAAAATTGTACATTGCTTCCTTTCTATTTTCTGAGGGGCAATGTACACTCTGAGTAGCCACTTGTGATATTAAAACAGTGAGATCTGAGGTCAATATAATGCTCAGACTTATTGAGAAACAAGAGCTGGAGATATTCAATAGACAAAGATGGAGATGGGAGTTTCAATGGACAATCTGCTTCAAACAATTTCAGCTCACGGAATCAGGAATCGATTTCAATTATTATGCCTCTATATAATTCATTCTCTGATGAAGGATTCGTGGTAGAAGGACCTTGAAAAAAACCTCGTTCCTCCGATTTTGGAAAAGATGATTAGATTTTAGAAATGACAAATCAAACACTTGTAACCATCAGTGTTGTTAGATTTATCACCAGCAAAATCTAACACTGAAAATTCAAATTCACCAAAGAGTATTTCAGGGGAAAATCATCGTGATAATTGAGTAATATGGAGAACAACTACATATTCATGCTACCAGCATTTTTCCAGGGAAAATAATCTTGCAAATTGAAACCGAGTGACACCCTTTATGGAGAAACCAAAAATACCAGAAACCCTTGTCTTCTCGTTAGATCTACCAAAAGATTCATATAACCGTAAGTAATTTCAATACTCTTCCACAAGAACCCTCAGCAAACATATCAGTCTTCAACAATCCAAAGGTGAGAAATCTCTTTAGAGATGACTTATTGCTTTGGCTCACTGTTTCCAATAATCCATCTTTTACAATCTTAGAAATGAACTGTGTATATAACTAAAATCATATGTTATAATGTAAAATAGAGGTCATTTTATGACAAACCAGTCGATTTAATAGTTCCAATAGTGATGACAAAGTTGCGATCAATTTCCATAATATCATATCGAAAGTTATATTAAATGCTTCATAACAAAGAATTGCTGATCTATGGATCAAATAATGAAAATTGAAATAAATTTGATGGTTGTTATTCCATATTGGAATAGAAGATGTGAGCACATTAACCCAAAGCTCTTGATCTAATAATCCAATGGTGAAAGGTGAAGAAATATCCAAATTCCACAAGACATCAGAAATTAAGTAAAGCTTAAAAGCAAGTTACACTTTCACTTGGATCTGACAGCTCTCATGATCCATGATTGAAGGTCTATATTCATACCATATCGTAACATACATAGAACTTAAAGTCAACTTACACTTTTGATATATTGAAGGGTCAGAGTGAGCTGAGATTGATGGTGAATATTCATATTAGGTTGTAACTTGCAGAGTTTTCAACCATGAGTTACATTCCAGTGAATCTAACAATGAAAATCAATAATGGTGATTGAATTTTGAAATGGGTGGAGTTAATAGAATTATAACAAGTGGGTTCCACCCAATATTCTCACTATCTGTTACTAGGTCATTTTAATGGTGGTAATTAATAGAATTTGTACTTACATTTACATTAATGGTTTAAAGTACATATTATCATTGGGAATTTTACCAGACTGTGTAAAGGAAAATCCCAAAGTAACATTGAATTATTAAATAATGAATCCATACAGGTGAAGATAGTTTTAGATATATATAACAAATATAAATAAATAAATAAAACAAACAAACAATTAAATAATTAATTTAAAACAAATTAATAAATTAAAACAAACCAACATTTAAATATATATATATATATATATATATATATATATATATATATATATATATATATATATATATATATATATATATATACATATACATATATATACATATATATATATATCTATATATATATATATATATGTATATGTATATATATATATATATATATATATACTAGTTTATTAATTAATTAATCTATTTATCCCTTGAACCTATTTAATAATAATTAATTAATTAACGCACCTGTCTAACTTACTAATTAGTTAATTAAAATGATAAATAAATAAATTATAATTTAAAAATAAATAGCCGACCTAGTTCTCACTTCCTTCCTTAATAACCTATATATATAACCTAAACATGGCTCATGGATATATCACTAAGGTTTGAAGATTATCTATTGTCGCATCCCCTGATGATGGACTCACTTGGCAGTCTGAAACGTTGGGTTCAAAAAACTCTATAATAGGTCATTCCTCCTCTATCTAAAACATTGAATTAGTTTTTTAGATTGGAAGTGGACCTTTCGAGCTTAGAGAGAGTTATCCCTCATAACTCAGTCACCCTGTGTCACCTCAATAACTCGTTATTTAATCAGTATAATGGCTAGATATTATGTACGATAAGATTTGAAATGTTGTAAGACAAAGTGAAATATCCATTGGGCATGGAGTTACGATAATTAGCAAGAAATCTGATGGATCCATTTAAAATGTTGTAGGACAAAGTGAAATATCCATTAGGCATGGAGTCATGATAATTAGCCCGAAATTTGATGGATACTCCATTACCTGGGTATGTATATTAGGGATATTAAGGGTTAAAATGTTGTAGGATAGAGTGAAATATCCATTGAGCATGGAGTCATGATAATTAGCAAGAAATCTGATAGATCCTCCATTACCTGGCTATAGATATTAAAAGCAGGGTAGATGAAACTTTCTTAGATTATCGGTGTAGTTGAAAGTTGAATGGGGATGATAGTCCACTACAGTAGAGCATCCAACGAGGATGAATTCTAAAGTAGCTTTAGAAGGAAATGAAAGTATTTGATTGTAAGACAATAAAGCATCAATGAGAAATTCTAAAATATTTGCTTTCCAAAAATGAAAGTATTTGATTGTAAGAAAATAAGACATCAATGATAAATTCCAAAATATTTACTTTCAATAAAAGATTGAAGATTACATATAAAATAAAATCAACTAGAAAGAAAAAAAATCAACATAAAGAAAGAGATAGGAAAGTAGCATCTCAAGAATCTTTGGACCATAAAATCAAGAATTTTTAGTCCAATAAGATTCAATTAATCTCAAATTTACACAGTAATTTTTTCTCTCTGAAATCGAACCCTTTGTCCTTTTTTTCATTTGTTTTATAGAGATATTACATATGTTTTTTCATTTGTTTTATAGAGATATTACGTATGTTTCAGATCCAAAATCTGTGGAAAAATATTAACTACGAAATATTCAACACAAAATTGTACATTGCTTCCTTTCTATTTTTTGAGGGGCAATGTACACTCTGAGTAGCCACTTGTGATATTAAAACAATGAGCTCTAAGGTCAATATAATGCTCAGACTTATTGAGAAACAAGAGCTGGAGATATTCAATAGAAAAAGATGGAGATGGGAGTTTCAATGGACAATCTGCTTCAAACAATTTCAGCTCATGGAATTAGGAATCGATTTCAATTATTATGCCTCTATATAATTCATTCTCTGATGAAGGATTCGTGGTAGAAGGACCTTGAAAAAACCTCGTTCCTCAGATTTTGGCAAATATGGTTAGATTTCAGAAATGACAAATCAAACACTTGTAACCATCAGTGTTGTTAGATTGATCGCCAGCAAAATCTAACACTGAAAATTCAAATTCACTAAAGAGTATTTAAGAGGAAAATCATTGTGATAATTGAGTAATATGGAGAACAACTACAGATCCGTGCTACCAGCATTTTTCCAGGGAAAATAACCTTGCAAATTGAAACCCAACAACACCCTCTATGGAGAAACCAAAAATACCAGAAACCCTTGTATTCTCGTCAGATCTACCAAAAGATTCATATAACCGTAAGTAATTTCAATACTCTTCCACAAGAATCCTCAACAAACATATCAGTCTTCAACAGTTCAAAGGTGAGAAATCTCTTCAGAGATGACTTATTGCTTTGGCTCACTGTTTCCAATAATCTATCTTTCACAATCTTAGAAATGCACTGTGTATGCAAATAGCCACACTTACAAAGATAGAATTAGGTAGAAATGAGGGTGATGAATATGCAATATACAACCAATCAATAGGATGCTCATTGCTATCATTGTTACAGTCACGCATAAGTCAATGTCACGCAATCAGTGTTACTCTTACAGCATCAACAAATCGTCAAGGATCTGTCACACAAGGTTTCTGTCCTGTGTCAAGGTCTTTAGCTATTAGTGCTATTGGTGAAGATTCAGACCTAGGATCACAACTTGAAGAGAAGAAACTAGTAGAGCCTCCTAATCTGAAGATAAATATCACAGATACCCAAAGAAAAGCTCGGTCTTCTCAAGTAATGGTGCTTCTAAGTTTGCTACTGAGGCATGACAACACAAAATTGTACATTGCTTCCTTTCTATTTTCTGAGGGGAAATGTACACTCTGAGTAGCCACTTGTGATATTAAAACAGTGAGCTCTGAGGTCAATATAATGTTCAGACTTATTGAGAAACAAGAACTGGAGATATTCAATAGACAAAGATGGAGATGGCAGTTTCAATGTACAATCTGCTTCAAACAATTTCAGCTCACGGAATCAGGAATCGATTTCAATTATTATGCCTCTATATAATTCATTCTCTGATGAAGGATTCGTGGTAGAAGGACCTTGAAAAAGACCTCGTTCCTCAGATTTTGGCAAAGATGATTAGATTTCGGAAATGACAAATCAAACACCTGTAACCATCAGCGTTGTTAGATCTATCACCAGCAAAATCTAACACTGAAAATTCAAATTCACCAAAGAGTATTTAAGAGGAAAATCGTCGTGATAATTGAGTAATATGGAGAACAACTACAGATCCGTGCTACTAGCATTTTTCCAGGGAAAATAATCTTGCAAATTGAAACCCAACGACACCCTTTATGAAGAAACCAAAAATACCAGAAACCCTTGTCTTCTCGTCAGATCTACCAAAAGATTCATATAATCGTAAGTAATTTCAATACTCTTCCACAAGAACCCTCAGCAAACATATCAGTCTTCAACAGTCCAAAGGTGAGAAATCTCTTCAGAGATGACTTATTGCTTTGGCTCACTGTTTCCAATAATCCATCTTTTACAATCTTAGAAATGAACTGTGTATGCAAATAGCCACGCTTACAAAGATAGAATTAGATAGAAATGACGGTGATGAATATGCAAAGATGTGGTTGAGTCAGAGATTGCAGACTTAGAGGTTTGCTTTATTTATGGATGAAGTTTGGAGAGATGGTTCCTAGTTGATGGAAGAATTTAGTTTGTTGCTGCTAACCCACCACTCCAACTCGAGACTTGTTGTAAGTTCAAGAAATCGCAAAGTCCTGCCAGAGATTGGAGTTGCGGAGACATCTATAATAAGAATGGGGGATTTGGTAGAAGAGGAAAATTGGCAGCTATTTTTTATTCATCCTTTTGGAATTCCATGATTCAGTTGGGGCTTACTCACGAGGTTCTTCTTTGGTTGTCCACACTCAGGGAAAGTGTTCAACCTTCAACCAGTTCTTTGTTCTTGATTGGCATATCTGATTACAAGTTATTTTCTCACTGATATACAACCAATCAATAGGATGCTCATTGCTATCATTGTTACAGTCACGCATAAGTCAATGTCATGCAATCAGTGTTACTGTTACAATATCAACAAATCGTCAAGGATCTACCACATAAGATTTCTGTCCTATGTCAAGGTCTTTAGCTATTAGTGTTATTGGTGAAGCTTCAGACCTAGGATCACAACTTGAAGAGAAGAAACTGGTAGAGCCTCCTAATCTGAAGATAAATATCACAGATACCTAAAGAAAAGCTCGGTCTTCTCAAGTAATGGTGCTTCTAAGTTTGCTACTGAGGCATGACAACACAAAATTGTACATTGCTTCCTTTCTATTTTCTGAGGGGCAATGTACACTCCGGGTAGCCACTTGTGATATTAAAACAGTGAGCCCTGAGGTCAATATAATGCTCAGACTTATTGAGAAACAAGAGCTGTAGATATTCAATAGACAAAGATGGAGATGGGAGTTTCAATGGACAATCTGCTTCAAACAATTTCAGCTCACGGAATCAGGAATCGATTTCAATTATTATGCCTCTATATAATTCATTCTCTGATGAAGGATTCGTGGTAGAAGGACCTTGAAAAAAACCTCGTTCCTTAGATTTTGGCAAAGATGATTAGATTTTAGAAATGACAAATCAAACACCTGTAACCATCAGTGTTGTTAGATTTATCACCAACAAAATTTAACACTGAAAATTCAAATTCACCAAAGAGTATTTCAGAGGAAAATCATTGTGATAATTGAGTAATATGGAGAACAACTACAGATCCGTGCTACTATAATTTTTCCAGGGAAAATAATCTTGCAAATTGAAACCCAACGACACCCTTTATGAAGAAACCAAAAATACCAGAAACCCTTGTCTTCTCGTCAGATCTACCAAAAGATTCATATAACCGTAAGTAATTTCAATACTCTTCCACAAGAACCCTCAGCAAACATATAAGAGCATGTGTCATTGATGAGGGCCGAAGATTTCAAAAAGGGGTTCTGGACAGGGGCTAGCACATGTGTCCTAGGAAATTTGCAGATGTAATTAACTTGAGAAGTTTAATCCGCAAACATAATTCATATGAGAAGTTTGATCCACCTACAAAAGAAGAGAGACAGTGAAACACAACATGACATAGCCTTATAAATTGTAAACCCAACAAGCCATCGAAACCCTAGTAAAAAATAAAACAAAAACTTTTCAAAACAATCGTCAAATTTCCAGAAATCCTTCAACTTCATGGAAGAATCATGCATTTGATATGCATTTTCACCCTCATGCACACTGTGTTTTTGTATTTTCATTAATAAAACATAATATAATTATGGGTTTGGGTTTATAAATTGTAAAAAATAAAGAGTTCAGGTTACCAAGATGAAAAATAAGAGTCAACCTTAACAAATATCCCTGGACTCCTGAGCTGAATAAACTCCAATGACAATACCTATCTTGTGTCTTAATTAGCAAGGCCGAGAATTATGTGCAATATAAATTCTCTTACCTGAATAAGGAGGAGAAAAATAGAATTCCACATAAGAGACTAATTATTTTAATTAACTAAATAATAATAGAAAGTAAATTAAATCACTTTTATTTTACTAGATTATTTACAATGATTTTAAAACATAATTTCAGTGTTACAACTATTTTTTTATTTTTATGAATATATGTGATTTAGAAATAAACAAATTCAAATTAAAATTCATTTATTATGATTTTAAAGCATACTTTCAGTGTTAAGCAACCATTAAAATTTTATGAATAAATTTGACTCCAGAAATAAATAAATTCAAATTATGAGTAGAATTGTTTTTGGGATAAGTTATGAGATGCAGAAGATTCGTTGTATAATCCCAACCACGGGTATGATACAGGAGAGACTAATTATTTTTATTAATTAAAAATAATAAAATTAAAATTATGATTTAGTTCTAATAATCATCTTTATCTTATTAGATTGTTTACTATGATTTTAAAGCATACTTTCAGTGTTACACAACCATTAATTATTTTTTATGAATAAAAGTGACTTTAGAAATAAATAAATTCAAATTGAAACTAAATTACTATGATTTTAAAGTAAATTCAAATTAACTCACATGTACAATTTATAGTGTTCTTGCTACCTCTCTTCTCCTTTGGCTATAACTTTCCCATTGAGCAACTTGGTAGTTTCATAGTCATGAACAACAATTTATATGCAATATTAATTCAATAATTAATAAAAAATAGTGTGAGGCACCCTAAATCAATCAATTTCATTGCTATTACATCTCTACATTTTATTTAAATTTGCCTATTCTCATGTCTTGATTATTCCTCAATTTATACCTTACAACGTTTCCTTTGCAACATTTGATGTAAATGCTAACCTATATTTTTTTTATTTTACTTTAAATGCCTTATAAAGCATCTTCTAGACATGGAAAAGTCTGCCGTCCGTGCCATTTAGGAAAACTTAAAAACACCATATAGAAACCCTATTTTATTATACGTCCGTGCCATTTAGGAAAACTTAAAAACACCATATAGAAACCCTATTTTATTATACTTTTGCATTGACGACCCATGAGGCTCTCCTGATTTCCGTAAGCCATTTGATTTTTCCCAAAAGTCCCTTCTCGCCCAGAAGACTTTTGGGATCGATGGTTTCTCGATGCGCACACAGAGATTCCAACTTGCAATGGGGAAGAGTAGCGTTGTATGACTGAATCAAAAGGACCACGGGGTTACTGCAAAACAAACTACTCCTTTCTCAACGCCATCTATTCCCAGTCTTTAATTCGCAATATCATTCTACATGTAACCCTGTGTACGTTCCTGAAGGCTTCATCCAAAGGCTTCCATCTTTCTCATCTTTTTCAATTCAATGGCAGCGTGCAGGGTTCGATCCCTGCTCAGGACCATTTCTAGACACGGCCCAAAACCGCTAGTCAGTGGCGGTTTCACGGGAGCGGATTCGGCATCGTCGTCCTTTGGACGATGGACAGGCGCTGAAAGACAGTTGGGATCGGCTGCACAGGGTGAAACGATCCGTGCCACTTTGTTTCCCGGAGATGGCATTGGCCCTGAGATCGCCGACTCTGTGAAACAGGTGGGTACATCCGGCATCTCTCTATTAGTTAACAATAATGATAACCCGTAGATGATTACAAGTTTGGCAATCCACTCTTGCATTCTGTGAGTTCAAACTTGTTTTCTAAAGAGATGGGTATTGTACAATTGAGTTCCGTCTATGTGAAGTTTTGGCTGAAAAACTCATGGTATTAAATCAATAAGGTCAATGTTGCATGTGCTTATTGATTTCAAAAGTAATATATGATGCATTGAAAAAAAAACATGGTTTCTGTTCTGCTGCTCATGTAACTGCCTGCCTTGCGTTATGTCATGTCTATCTGTAGCTTCATAGTTGCCACTTTCGCGCTTGACTCTACTAAGCAGAAGACCTAATATTGTTTGTTTATTATAATAATGCTTTGAATTTGAGAAGAAAGAAATAAATTATATTAACACCGCTATGACTAGATGTTGTCGATATGACTAGGAATTTTATAGAGTATTGTTGTACATCAACTAAATTTAAGGGTGATATGGAGTGATCAAATGATTACATTCTCATCATCGCACAGTTGACTGTTGATTCTCGAAGGATATCTATGTTGATGTAAAGTCATTTTTCACTTAATGGATGCTCATCTCCCTAAATTGCTGCAAGAGGTTGTTGGCTGCAAAAGTTAGAACGTTATAAGGCAATCATAATATCTGTGATGCCCGTCAATCTATATAATGTCATCACAAATTTGTCTATTAATCGACAACTTAAATTATTGGCAATATCCATGTATGTGCAGGTACTGTACAGTGCAAACACGGTTAACATAAATTCATTTGCATCTGGGCGCTGATATATGGTTTGGCAATGAAATGTATATGTTTTGTTAGTCGATTGATAACAACAAATATGCAATGTGGAAGTCTGTTTA
This sequence comes from Pinus taeda, assembly GCA_000404065.3. Classification (NCBI taxonomy): domain Eukaryota; kingdom Viridiplantae; phylum Streptophyta; class Pinopsida; order Pinales; family Pinaceae; genus Pinus; species Pinus taeda. Next base: position 58,854 of record APFE030385051.1, read on the forward strand.
AATGTTTGTTGTGAGGACCCTTGATTGACATTGGTACGGATCCTACTCTATTTCCTTGGCATGGAAGACATTTGATCAAAGATGTCTTAAATTGATCTTGATGCCCTAACCATAAGACATTGGTAAGTGTATGTACATGCTGTAATTTTTTTGTTTGTTTGTTATTTCCAATAAAAAAATTCGCTTTCAGAGATTCGGGTAATCATATTCCTGCTTCTACCTATAGCGGAAAAACCCAAAAATATCTTCCTGATCATGGTTATACTGGCGCATGAGAATACTGTCCTTAACATTTCTTATAGAAAATTATTTAAATTTCTTTAGGGAGCAAATAGACACAAACAAGATAATGTACATGCTTTGCATACACTTCTATGTTTTCCAATTTGCAGTGTGGTTTTCATCAAATATGACACATTGAAAATGTGCTTTGAGTGGTATGTGTTGAAAATAGTAGTGAGGGAAGGTCCTTCTTGACTTGTGCCTTAGTCAAGAAAGACTTCAATGTGTTCTTCTTTTGTCAAGTACGAGTTCATAGCGAATGACGAGTTAGTTTGGCTCATCCACAGAGTTGGTGGAACAGTTTAGCAGACTTCTAACAGGCAATTCTAATTTAAAACAGGACTAGTTGGAGAGCTTCAGTTTTGATTGAAGCAAGGACGTGTTACACGGGCAGTAAGCTCAGTTAACAAGTTGAACTTCAGTTGTGTTCTAAATTTGCACTTACCAGAATTAGCATGATCGAATTGCTTAAAAGGAGGTTGAAGGCACAGCTTGTATTCATTATTGTCTTGCACAAGTTTGTGTGTGAGAAGAGTTCTTTGTTGTGAGTGATTATTAGAGGGGCTGGTGCATAGTATTGTAGAGAATCCTTGTTGCAGATTTGCACTAGGAAAGAGGAGTCGAGCCCTAAGTAATAAGGAGCCCTCTGCGCTAGGAAATAGGCAGCCTGTGCACAAGGAGATCGGGCCTATCTCAGCGCAAGCAGGTGAGGTCAATTGTTTGCAGGGCGTGTCCAGCTAGTATAGTGAGGACAAGTGTCTTCTCTGGGTCACTATTTGCCTTGTAACAAATCAGATTGCTTAGTCTCTATCAATAAAGAAAACTACAGCAAAGCATAGGATTTTCCCAATTGGATTCCCTAGAAAAGTTGTATTGTATGATTGTGTATTTATTTCTGTTAAACACACACATGGCAGCAACAGAAGATGAATGATAAACATGAGAGTACATTTATTATTAACAAATGATATACATTCATAGTACATTGTGTGACTCTTGGTTTCGTATTCCAAGGTCTCTTGGACTTCCTTAGTCTATTTGGCTTCCACACTAACCCATAAAGGATTAGGTGTCCAACATTCCCCCCCCTTAATCTGAAGGGTTATGTATGAGTCCAAGAACAACGCTGTAATACAAAATGTGCAAAAAATGCATGGCAACACTAGGCTGAATGTGCTCTTTGAAATGTTGGTATAAAGGGCGGTGGTTTAAGGATGACCACCAACATTGGAATGCTTAGTGCAATTCCTAGAACTCTTCCAAATCTGGCATGAAGCTCAAGTTTTCTGCTAGAGGAAGTGCTCATGATGTTTTGAAGAGGGAAACCTTCAACCATGAAAGGGAGGTCTCCTTAACCTGAAAAGGGAAGTCTCAACTTGTGATGGTTTAAGGATGTCCAACAACTCTGGAACTCTTGGAACTCTTGCGAAACTGACAAGAAGCTGAAGTCTTCTGCTAGAGGAAGTGTCCCCAATTATTTGAAGAGGTATCACTGATTGAAGGCATGCTCAGGGGCATCTTTGTTTCTGGCTACAACTCTGAATCTGGTATGGCAGGTTGTGGCTCAGGCTGGCTTGATGTGGATTTGAAGCTTGTAGATGACCATCATTTCTCCCCCTGTCAGATACAAGGTGAGATGATGGAGAAAACTCAATTGCAAGACTGTTCAATATTTTAGAACAAGTTCGGACATATGACTGAAATATTTTCTTGGCTATTGGTGCCCATTGCCAAGAAGCGATCCATCCAAGATGAATCTTTGTTCTTGCAGGAAGTTTGTTTCTGAAGCATCTGTTTGAAGAATGACTGGTTTTATGACAATGCTTACATGGATGAAGATCAAAACAATGATCTTTCATATGGCCAACTCGGTCACAATGTTGGCATTTCACAATCTGTTGTTGTGGAAGAGGGGCAGAGTTTGGAACAGTTGAAGGTGAACTATCATGAAGGAATCCAACACTCTGAAACTGGATGGGCTTTGAGTAATCTGGAATATGAAAAGACACGTCCTTGTCATATCCAAGACCAGTTCCGTGCTTGTTGCTGACAAGCTCTTCCCAAGGTCTGATGATGGGCTTGGGAAGTGCTGACTGAATTTCTACATCTCCATGTAATTTTGCTGCTTCATTGGGTACTGGATCTGAATCAATTTGTTTATTATGGGAGTCTATTTCAATGATTTGAACAGAAACAAGTTCAGAATGATGACTCCACTGCTGTAATTCTTCTTGCTGGAATTGAGATTCTAGTTGCAAAAACTGGATCTTTTCCTGTACATTATGCAGGCAGGTCTGAATGTCACAGAGACTGTCTTTGTTAATGTTTACCTTCCCATCAACAGTGGAATGTATCAAGGTATCTAGTAAATCTAATACATCACTAATTAAAGCCATTTTGACTTACGACAAAAGAGTACTGAAGCAGCTCTGCTTTTTGTAAGCTAGAGAAAAATGGAAATTAATAAAGTGGCTTGGATATAAGTCTCTAGAATGTCAAAATCTGCAGTGATGAGGCGATGTCTCTATAAAGAGACCAAACCGTTATACAACTTGTCTGCAATTGTACATAGCGACACATATATGTAAAAGGTCTTGCTTATCACAATACATCCTACCACATATATATGCCACCTCCAACCATATACACTTTCATATCATTAAAAAGACTTTGATATTCAATGCACCACATAAACATTCAATGCACCATGGCAGATTCGAACTTCACTGTTAATATAGATGGTCTCCACAAATTGTTACTTCTCTCCCCTTGCAAATAATGACTATTTTTAGAGGGCAACGATGGGTCCAACGAACAGTGCACACGCTTACAAGGAAGTTTGCATGCAACGCCTGGAAGAGATCAAGAAGCGGATGGAGGAGTTGAATCTCGTAGCACTCTCTAACAAGTTTTCTAAGGCGTGTAATTCGGCACACAAGATAACCACTCAGAGAAATGTTAAGCCGCAAACGCCCATGCTGGAGAGAGGTCATGTCTCAGTGCGTCGCTCCACTTGCATTGCCAACTATCCAACCCCTGATTACCACGAGGCACCTATTGACATTCCCTACGTCTGGAGGAGTTTTGGTCATTGATCGTAGGTTTTCGAGTGGTGTGCCAATCCAAAAGAAAGGAAAGAAGTAATAGAAACACTGCTCATACCATGCAAATGACTCACTACTTCAAGGAAAGGTGAGCTTCAATTACAACTGTAATATTATTCTCAAGCTGTTTGTTGTGATAGTGTGGTAGAAAGAGAAGCACCTGAGACCTCCATCGGATTAGTGCCCACTTTCAAATCAGAATAACGCTTTGTTTGGTAAAATCATTTTTTATTGCTGGCCATTTTTAGGTTTTAAAAACATTATTACTTTGACACTGTCCTTCCAAGGTGTCTATAAAGTCGTCTGTCTTAACTGTCCTTGTCTGTACTTCTGTCAGTGAAGAGCGTGGCGGTGCAAATTGTCACAAGAAATCGCTCTGTTTTTCTTTCTATATTTCCAGTCTCCAACTCATTCTTTTATGTCGATTTCCGGTTCCTTTTGTCCATTTTCTATAGAAAGATCCCACCTAGAATCTGCCTTCGTTGGCCTTGCAAGATACGAACCCACGACGTCGCATAACCGTTCAAATTATACAAATGAAGCCTAACAACTGCAGGATAAGGAAATTTCAATGCTTTGCAGTGATTTTCGTTCAAATTTTAATATGAAGGTTTTCCAGATAAATTCAGTTTTCCTATGTAACTAAATCCATCGCTTTCTCAGCCACCAGTTTCCACGATGGCCTTTATATGCCCCTAGATCGCGTCAGTGCATCCTTTATTTGATGACCGACCAAGAATCGTCTCCGTAACTAACCTAAGTGGTATGTCTATTGGAATGACATCGATATCCGTTACAGGAGGAATGGCAGTGGTTGCGTATGGAGGTATGCATTTAGAGAGCAACATTCAAAATTGGAGCAGGTATTGATGCAGAGCCAATGATATGTTGCGTGGAGTATGTAGGCATCATGGTAGGAGTTACAAGAGTATGGAGGCTACCTTAGAAATCCTCTCGACAAGATGCATAGTGGACAGAGTTTGAGCGCACAATCTGAGGCTCATGCAACAGTAGGCGTTACACAGATGGTGCCAGCAAGAGCGTAGCTTAACCAAGAAATTGGTATGCAAAGAAATGAAGACGGTCAAACGCATAAATCTTTCATCCTTTTGATGTACTTTCTAGGGAAGACCATACCAACGCGTTATTTAAGGAAGCTCGGACAGGCTTGGCAGGGAATGACAACATGTTAGAGAATCTGGCGTTACCTCAGGTCGCAGAAGGTCACATGATGGTGGATGCGAGACATGCGCAAATAGTTGAGTAATTTTTCAACTATTTTTAAGGAAAACACCAAACCAACAGAAGAATGAAAGACTGACACTGAAGAAAGAGCGTTAGGGTTCTGAAGAGCATTTCTTGGAAGATGGAAAAAACATTAACCTTTACGCCTTAGTCACTGCCCACATGCAGAAAGCAATGCAGATTCTACAACGTTACAATAAAAAATACCCTTCCAAATTGTCTATCTCAAAATCGGAAAACAGGTATCCAAATAGCTAGAGACAGGGATGCGTAGGTTTATAGAGGCCACACAAAAATAGGTGGCTCATAAAAGATTGAGCAGATTATGAACGTACTTGCTCTAATACCATGTTAAACACACACATGGTAGCAATAGAAGATGAATGATAAACATGAGAGTACATTTATTATTAACAAATGATATACATTTATAGTACATTGTGTGGCTCTTGGTTTCGTATTCCAAGGTCTCTTGGACTTCCTTGGTCTATTCGGCTTCCACACTAACCCATAGAGGATTAGGTGTCCAACAATTTCTATTCTATTCCGTTGCAATTAGTAGAGAAATTATGTATCTTTATGAAAATAAATTAGATTTCAGATTGTTCATATAAGTAGTTACAGAATTTTGTGGAATTTCTACATGGTATTAGAGCAGAGATTAGTATAAAGACCATCACAATCCATCAAGTGCATTCGATCAAGAGTATGAGGGCGCCTAAGGTGCCGCAACCATAAGGAGCCAAGCCAAAGTGTGAAGAAGAGGATGAGGTTAGTTCTGTTTCCCTAGTTGAGTCGAGAGGCTCATTCTACAGCCCAGTGTGAAGGTGATTTGTGAGTATCTCCGTCCCTCTTAGAATAAAAATAAAATATTCTCTAAATAGAAAATCAATGTTGGCGTGTAGGAGTAGATGCTGGTTGAGCTTTTTTGGAAGTTCTGGGTAGATATCATCAGTGTAGCAGGGTGCATAAGTTCGGGATTTAAGAAGAGGATCAAGACCCCTCTGAGCAATGTATTGAAGGGCTGTAAGGCCTAGTTTGTTGCAGGAAAGCGGCCTGCATACTCTAGTGGACCAGCGCAGGAGATGAGGGTCTGTATGAGGGGAGTAGTGCAGGCTTTCAGGACTGTTTTGGAGGCCAAAAGTAGGGCACACCTGTAGCTGTTCAGCAACCCTAAAGGGAGGGACAAATCCTCAGAAAAGAGTGCTAAGATCCGAGTTCTTTTAGGACAGAAGAATATGCCTTGAAGAGGTAAGAGATTGTCTTTCCAAGTTGATCGTTTCAAAGTGACGAAGGGCTGTTAATTAGGGAAACTGACAACAATTTATCTTACCCCAGTTCAGTCATTTAAAGGATGTTCGAAGATTGATATGTGGGCAGTATTTGATTCCCCAATTGTTACCTATCGTATATGCAAGAATAGTTCCATAAATCAGGCCTATGCAGTCTAGTTCAGAGGAGAAAAGAGGTTGAGACCTAGTTCAGATTGTGGAAAGAACATTGGCTGTTGGGATGTGTTGAAATGGAGGTTAGTGGGTAGAATCAAGGAAATGATGGAGGTCTGTTCATAGGTGATGAACAACAGTGCTTGGTAGCCCTAGATTAGTCAAGGTGTTGATTGTGTGGGCAGTTTTGGAGACCTGAGAAGAGCGACAAAGGAGCTGATGTGTCACAGTGAAAAGGCGGGTTTGCAAGCCCTAGGATTGTCATTTTTGGAGCAACCAAGAGACAACAAGAGGGTAGTTTGGTGAAGCCCTAGTTCAATGAATGCAGGGAGCCATCTCATTGATAAGAGGGTAGTTTGACAAAAACCCTAAGAATGTGATCCTTTGGAGCAACAAAGAACATTGTTAGTGGGCAGCTTGGAATTCCCTAAGAGCTGACGATCTTGAAGGAGTAGGAGAGCAGCTAGTGGGCAATTTCAGTAGTCTATGTTCAGTATTCTTGGAGCAGCCAAGAGAGATTAATAGTGGCAGATTTGACGGTTGGAGATGCAAGCATTCTGAAGTAGCAGAAATTGCAGTGATCCCCAAAAGAGGAGGCAAAGTACTTGCCAGATGTGTTTCAAGGGCGTCCTTTCAGATGATCGGGAACAAGAAGAATTTCTGCCACCTGAAGGAGAAGGACATGCAGTTTCAGATTGAGCTAGGAGATGATGGCAAGTATGTAGCTAGAGGAGTTGGTACTGTCAGTTTTCTAAGGGAGCCTGGTAATCCTCGTCATCTCAGAGATGTCCTCTATGTTCTAGGATTAAAACATAATCTTGTTTCAGTAGCTACCCTTGAGGACAAGGGTTATGATGTCATCTTTAGCAGAGGTAAGGCTCACCTCCAACACTTATCTTTTGGATGTAAGAAGCAGATAGGTGCGAGGATGAAGAATCTCTACAAGTTGTAGGTAGAGACAGGGACAGTCTTGAGTCGCAAGGCAAGAAGTGCACAAAATAAAGGGAGGGACAAATCCTTAGAAAAGAGTGCTAAGATCTGAGTTCTTTTAGGACAGAAGAATATGCCTTGAAGAGTTAAGAGATTGTCTTTCCAAGTTGATTGTTTCAAAGTGATGGAGGCCTGTCAATTAGGGAAATTGACAATGATTTATCTTACCCCAGTTCAGTCATCTAAAGGATGTTCGAAGACTGATATGTGGGCAGTGTTTGATTCCCCAGTTGATACTTCTCGCATATGCAAGAACAGTTCCATAAGTCAGTCCCTGTGTGGTCTAGTTTAGAGAAGAAAAGAGGTTGAGACCTGGTTTATATTGTGGAAAGAACAATGGCTGTTGGGACTGTAGGTTGGATGTCTTGAAATGGAAGTTATTGGGTAGAATCAAGGAAATGATGGAGGTTTGTTCATAGGTGATGAACAACAGTGCTTGGCAGCCCTAGATTAGTCAAGGTGTTGATTGTGTTTGGGCAGTTTTGGAGACCTGAGAAGAGTGACAAATGAGCTGATGTGTCACAGTGAAAATGCGGGTTTGCAAGCCCTAGGATTGCCATTTTTGGAGCAACCAAGAGACAACAAGAGCGCACTTTGGTGAAGCCCTAGTTCAGTGAATGCAGGGAGACATCTCATTGATAAGGGGGCAGTTTGACAAAAACCCTAGGAACATGACCCTTTGGAGCAACATAGGACATTGTTTGTGGGCAACTTGGAAGTCCCTAAGAGCTAACGATCTTGAAGGAGCAGGAGAGCAACTAGTGGGCAATTTGAGTTGTCTATGTTCAGTGTTCTTGGAGCAGCCAAGAGAGATTGATAGTGGCATATTTGACGGCTCTAGATGCAAGCATTCTGAAGTAGCAGAAGTTGTAGTGATCAACAAAAGAGGAGGCAAAGTACTTGCCAAATGTGTTCCAAGAGCATCCTTCCACATGATCAGGAACAAGAAGAATTTCAGCCACCTGAAGGAGAAGGACACGCAGTTTTAGATTGAGCTAGGAGATGATGGCAAGTATGTAGCTAGAGGAGTTGGTACTGTTAGTTTTCCAAGGGAGCCTGGTAATCCTCTTCATCTCAAAGATGTCCTCTATGTTCTAGGATTAAAACATAATCTTGTTTCAGTAGCTACCCTTGAGGACAAGGGTTATGATGTCATCTTTAATAGAGGTAAGGCTTACCTCCAACACTTTTCTTCTGGATGTAAGAAGTAGATAGGTGTGAGGATGAAGAATCTCTACAAGTTGCAAGTAGAGACATGCACAGTCTTGAGTCTCGCAACGTAGGAAGTGCACAAAATAAAGAGGTGATGGTTGAGCGAGAGCAGGATAGAGCTCTCAAGATGGAGTCTCAACTAGTATTGGGTCAAAGTTAGTTAGCAGTTCGATCGACTAGCAAGATGATGAGGACGATATCCTGGGGTGAGTGGAGGCAGCCACTCAATCGATGACTTCCAGTATAGGGATAGTTTGACCCAAGTGGGCAGAGGAATTGTTTAAGGGAGATCAAGAGAGAGTTGGATCTTCTAGTATCACCTTTAGCCAGAGGAAGCCAGAAGAAGCAACCACATAGGTATAGGGTACATGGCACTTATGACTGAAGTGATAGACTCACAGAGCATGGTTGGAAAGAATAGGTCTTCAATCAAATTCCATAGAATAAAGTAGGAAATCCTTCTAGTTTAGAGGGAGCAACTCCAACAACGGAGAATGTGATAGTGTTGGAGACAGATCCAAGTGGACAAGGTTCTTCCAGAAGCACCTTCCTAGCTAAGAGGTGTTGAAGGAAAGGTAACTAGGTTCGATCTTCATAAATATACTTTTGATATTTGTATTTATTCAAGAAAAGAAATATTATTTTTATAATATATGTCAATGAGTTTCTTGCTCATTAAAATAGGTCTAACACATGTTAAAGTGCTATAGGTGAGTCAAAGAGTCAAAAGAATTATGTTGAAGGCCTTAAGGGCATGTTACACTAGGTATACTTATGTACTTGAGTCAAAGAAGACACGTCTAAGCAAAGTCAAGTCTCCACCAAGCAAAGGCACATCAAAGGAAGCAATCCGTAGCAAAGAATACAAGTCGGCCTAAATGAGGGACAAACCTCTATATATATAGGTTGTCCACTCCTCCAACGTCAAGCATTCATTCCTCTGAAATCAACGAGTAAGGAAGACGAGTTAAGGGTGAAGAGAAAGCGAAGAAAAGGAGCCTCTAGTGTAGCGAAGGAGGAGGAAGAAAAACCGAGCCTTGAAAGTCTATTCTAGGGCTAAAATACAGTCACACTTGCAAAAAGGAGAGGGTCTCCATGCGGTCATAGCGACCATCTATCACAGTCACATGAACTTCATTGTTTGGGTTAGATAATTAGGCCTATAAGGCCTCTCACTCAAGCGAAGAAGGAGCTCACTCAAGCGGAGAAGGAGCTCACTCAAGTGAAGAAGGAAGAAGTCAATCTCACAAGAAATCCCCTCACACTTGCGAAGAAACAAGGCTGCACTACTGTAATAACAGGTCTGCAACTATATCTCAATTAAGAGCTCGGTTGGTCAAGAGAGAAAGCTCTCCTTATGTGTACTAAGGATCAAAGATAAAACATCTCTTCTAGAGCTCACATAACAAGGTCTATCATGAGTTGCCGGAAGAAGGAGGATGAAGTGTCGGGGAACGAAGTGCCGAAAGAAGGAAGACTAAGTGTCGGGGAACAAAGTGCAGAAAGGAGAAAGGACTTGACTTGTGCTTGGAGGACATTCTAATAAAGGGTCTAGGGTTTGGCATTTATCAATAGAAGCTTCAATAATAGAAACTTACCAAAGAGTTTTCCTCTCAAGAGAAGAGAGGTTTTGGCCCTAATAGAGAGCCAACATCTTGTGTTCTTGTTCTTATGTTTTTGGTAGCAGTTTGATGAAGTACACACACATGCATTAATAATAATAATAAGAAGATTAAGCTAACAAGAAAAAGTAAAAAGACTCCACAAATTGTTGCCAAGTCAAGAAGAATCACACTACACTTAATTGCCCTTGATTATTCAACACGGTTTCAGAGTTAAGTTAACACATCAAGGAAAGGGCATCTCAAGAACACTCATCAAGGAAGGACATCTACAAAAGTTGAAGCATCAAGCCAAGAAATCTCTATCACATCAAGGACAAGAAGGTCTACGATCCATCACTCATCAAGGAGACTACAAAGCAAGAAGAAGAGCCTTACATAAAGGCACCTACAAGAAGAGCAAATCAAAGAAGAACCTACATCAAGCCACAAGTCATCAATCAAATCTCATCATCAAGCAAGCCCACTTGGAAAAAGCAACATGAAGAACATCAAGATCTAAGGAAGGCAAGCCATTAAGTTTTCAAGGAGAAAGCAAGTCCACTACATCTCAAAATCTATCAATTAAGTATATGTCCCCTTCTGAATATACATCAATGTCTTTTTGCAAGGAAAGCAACAAATTGGTAGGTACTAATAACTTTCTTGCATGGAAGAAGAGGATTGATTTACTTCTCAAGGAGAATGAACTTCTAGAACACATCAAAGGGAATATCACTATTCATGCTAAGGAACAAACTCAAGCCTTAGCCAAGTACAATAAGGATGAGACGAGCTCAAAGGATTCTAATAGAATCCATCAAAGGCTCTGTCATTCCTATGTCTCCAAACTTGAAACTTCAAAAGGAATCTATGATAAACTAGTAGAGCTATTCTTGTCAACCACAACTGGAGAAGTGATATCTCTACGAAATGAATTGTACAAAATGAAGATATCAAAGGAAGGAATAGCTCCCTACTTCATGAAGATCTTTGAAATGAGGGATCAATTTCAAGAGCCAGGGGAAGTCATGTCTGACAGAGAAATGACAACTGTAGTACTCAATGCTCTACCCGAGGATTGGGGCAGCTTCACATCAAGCATATATGCCAAGAAGGAAGCCACCCCACGAAGTGAAATGTGGTCTCTATGCAAGATAAAGGAAACAAAACTTAAAGCAAAGGAAGATGTGGGATCAAAGGAACAAGCATTTGCTACCATGGCCAAGAAAAAGGGAAAATTTGACAAATTTGGTCCACGAAGAACAAACAATAGAAATATGTCCAAAATCCAATGCTTTGAATGCCAAGAATATGGACACTACAAAAGGAATTGTCCTAAATTGGAGAAGGACAACAACAACAAAAGAAAAAGGGAAGAAGCTCATGTGACTCAAGAAATGAAAGAAGAAGACAAGAAGCAAAAGAAGGAAGATCCTCCGGATCTCTACTATGATTAAGTCTACTTCTTTACTTAAAGTTTTCTTTCAAAGTTTTGAGTAGTATAGGAGCATGTAGGAATAGAATAAAATTGCATGGCTAGAAACATCTTCTAGAATCTAGAAGCATGATGTACATAAAGTTCAAAATACTCATGTAAAAGGAGCATTTTTAAATAGAACAAAATGCATGGTTAGAAATATCTTCTAGAAGATAGGAGCATGGTAGATATAGCTCAAGATATTGATGTAGAAGGAGCATACTTGGTATAGGACCTCATCCACAATGAAATAAAATTGATCATGATTAAGAATCTTAGAAGACCTCAATCATCAAAAAGAAAGAAACATTTGTAGGGTAAGGATCTTCAAGATCCTCTAATGGAATCTTCAAAAGAAGATTCATAAATAAAAGCAGATGTCTCATTGGGAGTCCCGTTCATGGGATTCAAGAAAAAGATGATATGCAAGCAAGTTAAGATGAAGTAAGAAGGGCCACACCAAGGACAATCAAATGAAGCTAAGATGATCAAAGTAGAATCAAGATGAGGTATGTATGCATCAAAGTTTAGTCATGTTATCATATATATATTATTGAGTCATGGGAATAGTTCTATAACATGATCAAGTAGGAAATAATGTCTTTCACCAATGACATGGTCAAAGGCATGTACTACAATGCAATGAAGGTCAACAAAAAGAAATACTCACATAAGAAGTATAAGATTGCTAACTAAGAAGCAAGTGAAGAAGGAACGTTGACTAGTCCTAGAAGCAAGCAATGGAGAAGTGCTCCCACAAGGAGCATAAGGTGGTTGACTAATCTATCCAGTAAGAAGCAAATGAAGAAAGAGATCAAGCATGTGAAGAACACCATGATCACAGATAATCACTATCTGATAAGATACTTTAAAGACATCTCCCGAAAGAAAGCACGACAACTCTAACAAAGGAAGGAAAAAGATCAAAGGACCCTTGACACCTATGAAGGCCTTGGAGATATGAAAGGTGCAGATAATTGATTCTACTCTACGAAGATGTCATGATAAAGAAGCCATCCATCAAAAGCACCATTTAATGTTGAAGCAATATCAGGATGAAGTCATGAAGGGTTACTAGATCGAAGCATGTAAACAAGGAAGTACAATGGAGCATCCATGAGAAAAGTATTCCGAAGCATGGACAGATGGCAAAGGAGTAGCCAGATGACAAGAGAACTTGATATATGACAAGAAGGCCACTTTCCACGAAGGAAGCAATGACATGACAAACCAGGAAGGAAGTGATCGATGGATGGTGCCCTACCAAGAAGAAGTTCGAACAAAGACTTAATGACATCAAAGGAAAGAAGGAGATCAAGCAATTGGAGGACCCACGAAGAAGAAGTTGTTGATGAATGGACAAGTCCCTAGCTAGGAGGGAGTTATAACAAGTTCCCAATTACAAAAGAACTTGGACAAGTACCTTGTCAGAGGATACTTGGCCATGTCTTCCTCAATTGAGAGGAAGAGATAGACACAACATTCTTGTCTTCACTTGGGAAGAAAGAATGGGAGGATTGGGTAATCATCTGGCACCCGATACTGAAGCGAACAAAGTTCCTTCTTCAGATTAATTACTTCAAAAGACTTGGAATATAAAGATATCCATGAGGATACAAATATTATATATTAAATGTGTGAATAAGAATGATTATACAATGAGAGTGAGAGGCTTGCTGATATACCAAGTAGGTGTCTTACACTGAGAAGGGATCAGACCATCTTAGATTAATCTTTTGTGTAATATTCTGATCACTGGAATTTTGTAACGACTTGTCATCATAGGACTGGATTGAGTTTACATCACTATTCTCTGGAAGATCAGTTTGTTGTTTCTGTTCTGAATGGTCTCGATACATAGCTTGGTTGAGTTGTCTACTCTCATGATTCAGATGTCGATAGGGAACATTTTTGGTTTGACTCTCCCTTATTAGGTGTGAGGAATTTTTATGATTTTCTTCTTGTGAGGATGTTGTTGAGTTCGTTACCAAACAGTCACTTGGGATGTTCATCGTCTGAATTACAATATCTAAATGTGTATTTTCTTCAACTTGCTTGTCTTCTTCTTGAATTTTGACATTTGTTAGATTGGTATCTGCTCCCCTATCTTCAACTTGGACCGCTACGATTGAAGACTTTGATACTTCTTGAGCAAGTTGTTCTAACTTGTCTGTTAATGACTTTTTGTCCTTTTTAAGCTTTTTGATTTTTTTAAATAATTTTTCACTATGGTTTTTCAGCTGAGAGACTTCTTCCCTTTTGTCAGCGGCGATTTTGTCAACTTCCTTTTGCATTTTTGTATCGTTTTTTTACTTTCTTGAAGAATTACTTTTGAGATTTCTTGTGTGCCTTCTGGAGTCACTGAATCTGGCTTCAAAGTAACATCTTGTAGCGTTATTTTTTTCTTTTAGTGGGAAAAGGTAAAAAACTTTTTTTTCGTATTTAGAATAAAGGACCCTAGAGTTTCCATCCAGTGTGAGCCCAAAACAATATCACTATCGTCAAAAAATAAGGTTTTCATGGTGAATTGCGAGGTAAAAGTATAATCCCCAATACTTAATTGTAGATTGTTTATGTCATATTGTTTGTTACTTGTGCCAACAACTTTTTTTCCATTATAGTCCATTCAGGAATTACTAGTTGGTTAGCACATTTAGTACTAACGTAATTACTATATTCAGTAGGACCGATAGAGATTATAATATCTCTTCTTGCCAGTGATCCTTTGATTTTAAATAGTGTACTAAAACATTTAATATAAGTTTTAGGAAATCTTTCCTTATTGGTTTCCATTTTTTGTCTTCGAACGAGATTTTGGGTTTTAATGTACCCCTCTTTTTTTTCTTTGATACTTCTAATATTCCTTTGATTTTTTTAATATTTTATTAATAAATTAAACAGTTTTTATTTTATTTTTTTGATCTTCTTTTTTCACAATTACCCTTTATATATTTACTATATCTCTCTCTCTCTCTCTTCTCTGATTACCTCTTTTAAATATTCTTTGATTTATTTAAAATAATTTTAATTAATTAAATTAAACTGTTTTTTTATATCTTTTTGAATCTTCTCTTTTTTCCACAAAAATTTACCCCTTTATACTTTTATACTCTCTCTCTCTTCTCTCCTCTCTCCTATATATATATATTATACATATAAATAATATGATTTTTCTTCCCTTTAATAATTAATATAAATATTATATATATATCTATATTTTTCAAACACCCAAAACTTAAAATATTATTATTATTTTCTTTTGTACTTCAACTCCTTTTTATTAATTAATAATTACTATTAACTTATATAATTATATGCACTCTATAATATAACTATGTTATAGTTAATTTGTAAGTATGTAATGTAGTTGCATTATATGAATGTTAATATAAGTTATAAAATCAAATACGACTTTATGAAAAAACGTGATGGTTGATGGGTGGAGGACGTGAGAGTCAAAGGAACTGGCAGAGGACATTGTGGCAGAAAAACCGTACAGTGATTAAAGGGAAGGAATGTTCCGAGGTTGGCTGACAAGAATGTTGAACGTAGATGGGGTCAACGAGTTAGTTGGGGAGTGGGGGTTGGAACGGTGCTGTTAGTGTTTGACACGGTGGTGGATAGCTATGACGAAAAACATGTATTTGGCAACGATGTTAATATTTGTAGCAACGTGCTGGACGTTAGCCCGTTATGGCTTGATTAGAACAGTCGCAGGGTTGCAAACGAGTGTGGAGGCAACGACTGGAGGAGGAATGTCGTCAACGGAAGGTTTGTTTGTACAGGGTGATAGAGCTCTGTGGCAATGGGCAGTGGGTTATTATGGTAACGTAGGATGTAGACAACGTAATGGCGCAATCGCAATGGTGAGGACTGTCAGACGAGTAATTGTTTTGTTTGGTTAGGCGTTCGGTGGTCTGGTTTGTGGTAGTAGCTGCGTCCTGGTTCAATGTTTATGCAGTTTGCAGAAGTTAGGTTTGGTGTCAGTGAGGAGGCGGAGATGGCCTCATGTAATATATATTTTATTTCTTTTTGTTTTTTCCCTTTTTTTCTTTGTTATTCCTTTTGTATATATGTGTGTGCGTGTGTGTTTTCTTTCTGATTTTTTTTTGTGTTCGTTCTTAAATTTATTTATTTATTTTAATGGCCAAGGGCCTAACAACAAGCTGGAGAAACTCAAAAACTAGTAGCAAAACGTTGGAATCACGAGTCACGACAACAACATAGTTGACGACAGGTTGATGGCCAAAGGCTTGGTGATTAGCCAAACGTGGCTCTGATTAGAGTGAGAGGCTTTTTGATATACCAAGCAGGTGTCTCTTCATGGAGAGTCATGTCTCATTTAGACATGACTCTTCAACCAAATTACTAATTAACTAATTATTATTTATGATTATTATCATTTACATTATCTCCTATATATATATTCATAACAGATACTCTTTGAGGATGTGTAGGGCATCCAAGACAAGAGTAGGCAAGAGGACTGATATTCTTTGAGGGTTCGGAACCCAAGATAAGAATAGTCCTAGAAGGTCATACTCAGTGAATGCCTGGGTGGGTATGTACCTTGAGAGACAATGACTAAGGTGTCTATAAGTCATTGGTCTCTCCAACATTGTGCTCTGACCTATTGAGAGATAGAGCTGTCAGTCAAGGCCTTGTTGTGGAAACAATGTTGGTTACTATGATGCTATAACAGATGGATTTCCAATCCGGTTTCTATTATGTGCATCCCTCAAGATTGAAAAAATAGCCAAACACCTTGTAATGTTGTATGAATACCTCCCTAGTTAAGAGGGAGTGTTGAAGGAAAGGTAACTAAGTTCAGTCTTCATAAATGTATTTTTGATATTTGTATTTATTCAAGAAAAGAAATAATATTTTTATAATATATGTCAATGAGTTTCTTGCTAATAGAAATAGGTCTAACACATGTTAAAGTGTTATAGGTGAGTCAAAGAGTCAAAAGAATTATGTTGAAGACCTTAAGGGCATGTTACACTAGGTATACTTATGTACTAGAGTCAAAGAAGACACCTCCAAGCAAAGTCAAGTCTCCTCCAGGCAAAGGCACATCAAAGGAAGCAATTCATAGCAAAGAAGACAAGTTGTCGGCCCATAGTCAGCAAGTCGGCCTAAAGGAGGGACAAACCTCTATATATAGAGGTTGTCCACTCCTCCAACGTCAAGCATTCATTCCTTTTAAATCAATGAGCAAGGAAGACGAGTTAAGGGTGAAGAGAAAGCGAAGAAAAGGAGACTCTAGTGCAACGAAGAAGGAGGAAGAAATACTGAGCCTTGAAAGTCTATTCTAGGGCTAAAATACAGTCACACTTGCGAAAAGGAGAGGGTCTTCATGTGGTCATAGCAACCCTCTATCACAGTCACATGAACTTCATTGTTTGTGCTAGATAATTAGGCCGATAAGGCCTCTCACTCAAGCGAAGGAGTTCACTGAAGTGAAGAAGGAGCTCACTCAAGCAAAGAAGGAAGAAGTCAATCTCATAAGAAATCCCCTCACTTGTGTGAAGAAACATGGCTGCACTATTGTAATAACAGCTCTGCAACTATATCTCAATTAAGAGCTTGGTTGGGCAAGAGAGAAAGCTCTCCTTATGTGTATTAAGGATCAAGGATAAAACATCTCTTCTAGAGCTCACATAACAAGGTCTATCATAAGTTGCCGGAAGGAGGACAAAGTCTAGGGGAACGAAGTGTCGAAAGAAGGAAGACTAAGTGTCAGGGAACAAAGTGCAGAAAGGAGAAAGGACTTGACTTGTGCTTGGAGTACATTCTAGTAAAGGGTCTAGGGTTTGGCATTTATCAATAGAAGCTTCAATAATATAAACTTACCAAAGAGTTTTCCTCTCAAGAGAAGAGAGGTTTTGGCCCTAATAGAGAGCCAACATCTTGTGTTCTTGTTCTTATGTTTTTGGTAGCAGTTTGATGTAGTACACTCACATGCATTAATAATAAGAAGAAGAAGATTAAGCTAACAAGAAAAAGTAAAAAGACTCCACAAATTGTTATCAAGTCAAGAAGAATCACTCTACACCTAATTGCCTTGATTATTCAACAAGAGGGAGTGTTGAAGATAGTAGTGAGAGAAGGTCCTTCTTGACTTGTGTCTTAGTCAAGAAAGACTTCAATGTGTTCTTCTTTAGTCAAGTACGAGTTCATAACAAAGGACGAGTTAGTTTGACTCATCCGCAAAGTTGGAGCAGCAGTTTAGTAGACTTCTAAGAGGCAATTCTAATTTAGAATAGGACGAGTTGGAGAGCTTAAATTTTGATTGAAGTAAGGACATGTTATACAAGAAGTTAACTCAATTAACAAGTCGAACTTCACTTGTGTTCTAAATTTGCACTTACCAGAATTAGCATCATCGAATTGCTTAGAAGGAGGTTGAAGTCACAACTTGTATCCATTATTGTCTTGCGAAATCTTGTGTGTGAGAAGAGTTCTTTGTTGCGAGTGTGCATTTAAGGAGCTGGTGCTTAGTATTGTAGAGATCTTCCTTGTTGCAGGTTTGCGCTAGGAAAGAGTAATCGAGCCCTAAGTAATAGGGAGCCCTCTGCGCTAGGAAATAGGCAGCTTGTGCGCAAGGAAATCAGGCCTATCTCAGTGCAAGGAAGCAGGTGAGCAGAGGTCGAGTGTTTGCAGGGTGTGTCCAACTAGTATATTGAGGACAAGTGTGTTCTTTGGGTCACTGTTTGCCTTGTAACTATCAATAATGAATACTGCAACAAAGCATATGCTTTTCCCAGTTGGTTTCCCTAGAAAAATTGTGTTGTTGTATTCTATGATTGTGTATTTATTTTTGTTCTATACCGCTGCAATTAGTAGAGAAATTCTATGTCTTTATGAAAAATTAGATTTCAGATTGTTCATATAAGTAGTTGCAAAATTTCGTGAAATTTCCACAGTATGTCATTTAAGTAGTTGTAGTTCGAAAACCTCCCTACCAAAGTTGCAAGCCCTTAACTCCATTTTGTAATTTTGTCAAAACATTTCTCCTCATGTCTTGTTGGATTTTTTTCAACTAAGTTGCATTGACATTTGAAATAACACGAAGATGATTGTGAGAAGTGTTGGAGCAGTGGTCAATTTTCTTATTGTTCATGTGCTTGACGTATGCAATTCTGATGTCATTTCGTGCAATCTTATGATTGTTTGACTCAATCATAGATCTCTGATCAACAATATTTTTTTTTATAACTGAAACCATTTTATGGAAAAATTTATATAATTCTGTTAACATAAGTACTAAAATTGTCAAGATCTGTTCTTGGGGAGTTCTGAGTAACTCATGATGATCATGTTGGTGAGCAATATGCCATCCAACACAAAGTGCCATTAGCTTTAGGTGCATAACTTGTGTAGAGAACTAGAAGCTATAAAAGCATTTAAAATTGTGGAAAACTTTTTATATCAAGAACAATTGGTGTGCACACAAAGATAAAACTTAGCAGGGTGTCAAATAAATACAAGGAGAACACTTGTTGTTGGTTTCCGACCAAAAAACCTTTGCTTTCACTCCGCCCTTGGTGACTTGACTTAGCTCCCAAAGTGTACCCACACTCGCTCAAAGAAGAGCTTAGTAGTGGCCTCTGCTGTGATACTCTTCTTGGAGGCCGCCATGATGGCTATCTTGGAGAATCTGTCGACGACCATGAGAACGCAATCATTGCTGTGCTTAATAGAAGGAAGGCCCGACATGTAATCCATGGAGACAGATTCCCAAGGTCGGCTAGGAGTAGGTGGAGGAGTATACAAGCCTTGCTTCTTGATGGTTGGTTTTGGCAATGGTGCAGGCGGTGTAGTATCCAGTTTACTTCCTAACATCCTGACGAAGTTTCGGCCAATAAAAATACTTCTACAATACCGCCACTGTTTTCTCTACTCCGAAATGTCTAGCGACCCAACTGTAGTGCGCCTCCCATATCATCTTGGCACGCTCACTTGAAGGAACACAAATGTGTCCCAGGTGGCATAACGATGCATCCTGAAGGTGAAAATTTGGAACTTGCTCCCCTTCTAGGAGTGTTTGGTATATGTTGCCGAATTTTGGATCGCTCTTGTAAAGATGCAGCCACCCCGATGTCTCGTTTCCACAAGAGTCAAGCACGATGATCAACGCTATGACCGGTGGTCGGCTGAGGCAATCAACGACATTATTGGTGCTGCCCTTCTTATACTTAATGTTCAAATGGAATTGTTGGAAATAGGTGGACCATTTCTGATGGCGATCGTTCTGCAACTTCCCTTGTGTTTGTATGAACTGTAGAGGTCGGTCGTTTGTGTGGATGACCGTTTCCTTCCCAGAATGTAATGCTTCCATTGACGGCAGGCCTGCACAATGGAATACATTTCTTTGTCGTAAGTGGGGTACTTTCGGACTGTGTTTGAAAGATTCTCACTGTGGGAAGCCACTAGATGCCCATGCTGAGTAAGAATCGCACCAATAACATAGTCGGAGGCATCTGTCCCAATCTCAAATGGTTGTCGCAGGTCTAGTAATGTGAGCACTAGCGCAGAACATAGGCGATTCTTCAACTCAGAAAACGCTTGTTGTTGGGTTTCCAACCAAAAAAGCATTGCTTCGCTTCGGCCTTGGTGACTTGACTTAATGTCCAAGTGATATGAGAGAATCCCAACACAAACACATGATAGAAATTGGCAAGACCCAAAAAGCTGCGAAAGTCTGTTAGATTGGTTGGGATTGGCCAATCCCGAATTACTTGTATCTTGGATGGGTCCACATGTATACCCTGCTCATCAATGATGTACCCCAGATATTGAACTTGGGTTAGGCCAAAGGTGCATTTCTCCAAGTTAGCACACAACTTGTGTTGTCGCAAGGTTTGAAGGACTTGTCAAATATGGTGGAGGTGCTCTTCCCAACTATGGCTGAAGATCAAGATGTCATCTAAAAACACCACCACGAATGCATTGGTGAAGGGTCGCAAGATGTCGTCCATCAGTCTCATGAAGGTTGCAAGGGTGTCTGTCAATCCCAACAGCATGACCAACCGTTTGAAAAGACCCTCCTTGGATTTGAAGACAATCCTCCACACATCGAAGGGTTCGATAGGCACCTGGTGATAACCTGACTTCAAGCCAATCTTGCTGAAATATTTGGCCCCCTTGAGCTGTTCAAGAAGGTCATCAATCCGCGGGATTGGATACCTATTCCAAACAATGATCTTTTTCAGTGCCGGATAGTCAATACAGAGCCTCCAGGTCTCATCCTTCTTCTGTACCAATATAATCGTGCTCCCACAAGGTGATGAGGTTTTAATATGCCCTTTTTGCAATAGTTCTTGACTCTGCGTCTTGATCTCATCATTCTTCAGAACAAAGCGTCGATAGATCGGTCCATTGGGCAGCGACACGCTTGGGGTTAGATCGATGGAGTGCTTCACTTGACAATGCAGAGATACCCCTGTGGGTGAGGTGAAAATTTCTCCGTACTCCTCCACTGCCTTGTCCATCTACCGCTTTTGTGCAGAGGAGCCTTGTCTGGAAGCTGTGGCCACAACCTTCTTCTTACCCCGAGGGCGAATCATAAGGAAATCAAATTTCCTGGTTTGGGAAATGATCTTACTACATTGCTTTGTAGTGATCAAAGAGATAGCGGTAGGCGGGGCTACCTCCGGTATCCTGTACAACTTATTAGCTAAAGTAATAATCACAGAGCGAGGTCTAGACTCATATACAACATGTTGCTTCCACAAGCATGGTTGTCCTATCAATACATCACAAACTTCAAAAGCAACAATGTCACATAGTATCTCATTCGTGAAGGGCTTGATGCTGTAGGGAAGGCGACACTGCTGGCTGACGCAAAGATCTCGTCCTTGGTGAAGCTACCCGACAGTGTACGACTGTGCATGTGCTATAGTCTTTAGGGCTAGCTGCTTCACGACCTCTGCTGAAATGAGGTTCTTTTGGCTCCCGTTGTCGACAATGAACTGTAGTGTTGAACCCTTCACCCACATCTGTGAGTGGAAGAGGCGTTCCCCCTCCTCTGGATCTTTAGGCTCAATCTTTTGGATCTTGGTGGTGGTCACGGTGGCATTGGGCTCCGCATCAATGATCTGCTTCCCTTTGTCAGTTCCCTTATCGGGTTCTGATTCAAAGTCGAAACTTGCGTTTTATTCAGAAGCCTTCAGCTCGACCACTAGTGACTATTTGATCTGACACTCATTTGTATTGTGAGTGGAGCTCTTATGGAACTCACCATTTTCCCGTGTCCTTCGTCTTCGTGGTGTTGTTCTTTGCTTGTGGCTTCGGCAAGCTGCCCTGGGTAGCCTCGCCTTGTCTTGGTCCTTTGTTCTGTGGTTTGGGGGAACCTTTTCCTTGCTTTGGATTCACAGATCCAAAGTCTCGCTTCTTCTGTTTAAACTTCTGCTCAATCTTGACAACGTACCAATAAGCCATGCTGAGCGAGGAAATGTGCAGGAACTCCATTTCGTCCTAGATGTACTTGTGTAGATAACTGCGGTACTTGAGAACCAAATGTTGTTTAACATCCTTGATACCCAGATTGTGCGAAGGGTATGGAAAATATTTGTGAACTTGGTCGCTTTCCTGCCATAGTGTGGTCCACTTTATGTATTTGTCTTCATAGCTCCTGACAGGGTAATATTGTTCCTTGATGGCGTTTTGGAAAGAATTCCAAGTGGGTGCAGCTAAAAACAACGAGGGTTCATTCCCGTCGTTTTGTTCACAGTAAGTTTCCCATTAGTGCTTGACGTATGGGGCGACTTTGAGAAGTGCAAAATTAATATTTTCTTGATTGGAAAAGTAATGAACTGAAAAATATCCTTCCAACAGATTTAACCATTTATCTACGACGTCTGCATCTATGAGGCCTTCGAATATGGGAATATCGAAGTTAACTTGTATCTTAAAAGGAGTGGCGTCTCCAAAGTGGCTGTTGGATGAAGATGCATTGCCTGTGGGTAGTCGTCGAAGGATTTGGGCAAAGTTATCCATCATCGCGTCCCTCTGTCACTCAAGGGCTTCCTCGAGCAACATTTTGAAAGGATCTCCTGCCCCGTCATATTTCTTTTCTTCTGCCATGGCAGGTCGTTGGTTTTTGCGACGCTGATCTTGCAATGGTTCAACCAAATCAAGCCCTAACTCCTTATATCCTGACCTCGTTGGGGACATGCAAAGAAAAACAGAGAAAGATCAGACCACTCTGATACCACTGATTTGAACTTAAATAGGAACACAACAACTTACAAATATAATCATAAACACAAAGATGCAACAGAAAATCACTTCATTTCATTGATAGAAAAATACTGAACTATGCTTACAAACAAAATGGAAATAAGATAGCTCGGGCGATGGTAGCTTATCTCTAAGAAGAGATGTGGCAGTGACATGCCTCTAAACTGTGTTACAATGAGGCTCAAGGGCTTATTTATTATTGGAAAACATGAGAAAACCCTAAACAACCAAAACCGTAACCCCTGGAGATGTAACACCAAGAGTTTGTGGGCCCTTTGGGGTTAGTTTGGCAGCCAGCTTGTCGGGGTCGTAACTTGGTCATAATATCTCCGAGTGGCGGGTACGATACCTTGTTGGAAAGGTCTCTCTAAGTACTATAGGTTTCGCCGAAGGCCCTTGCCCACTGCAACGACTTTGCAGTAGACCCCAAAAAAACGTCGTTTAGGGGGTCAAAAGTGCTTCGAAAGTTCAAGACTCGAAAAACTACTAAAATAGTAAATGATGAAATGAACAAGGAAACATATGAAATTGATTGGGGGGTCTAGGTGGAATAGGCGGGTGGCCACCAATATCCACTTGGATCACATTTTGTTCTGATAGATGCCTGAAACATCACATAATTAGGATAAGTTTCATGCAAAAAACTAGAGAAATTTTGAGGAAAACATGTAAAAGAGGATTTAGATCCACTTAACTAATCATAGATCCAAGTCAACAAAGTTGCCTCACATGAAGTGCTCCATAAAACAAGGATGTACAAGTGTCGACTAAGGTTGTGGAAACTTAGTCGTTGACTCAAAATTATAAAGGTAAGGCAAGATAGAAGGAAAATGACATAATAATACAACTGCATAGAAAGATAGAGGAGTTCACTCAATGTGCAAGTCAAGAAGAAAAGGCAAACAATATAATAGAAGGGTATTGGCCCAAGGAAGTTGTACTCAACAAGATTCGTAGGTTAGTTGTATTTAGGGTTGTATGCAGTAGATCAACCCACAAAGGACCGTATGATCTCAATGCAAAGGCCATACAGACGACAACTGGGGAAGTCAGGGTGAGAGTGGTTTTTGTTAGTTTTATGAATTGGTCCACATGGCAAAGTGAGGAGGGTTGTTGCAGTTTTCTTGTTTTCTAGTGGGTAAGTTTTCCTTAGTTTAGGAGGCCTTGTAAGTGTTGAGAAAGTTAATGAAAAATTGATTTGAAGGCCATTAGAATTTTGTTTGTGTATTTGGGAATTTATTTTGCTTTCGCTAATTTAATTTTCAACCATTGTGTGATAAATTCTATGAGTTGAATTTTTTTGTTTAAAACTTATAATTCAACAAGTTATTATGCTTGAGATCACAAGGAAGTTTTTTTACCTAGGTTTTGGATAGAAAATTTTAACATGGTATCAGAGTTGGGTCTCTGATTAAGATTTCCAAGTATCAATAGACAAATTTAGAGTAGATGTGGGTTTATAGTAGGTAGATCTTGCAGATTTGAGTGACTAGCAGATAGATCTAGTGCAAAACTAGGTATACAACAGGTGGATCTAGTAGATTTGAGGACCAACAATTAGAGGGTTTCGTTTTCTAGGTGCTTGAAGAGCTAAGCATTCTTGTAGGGTAGATTTTTTTCCATATATGGGAGGATGGCAACAACAAGCCTCAAATTCGAGGACAGATTAGATGGTACCTCAAATTTCTTGTAATGGAAAGTTAGGGTTACATTGCTATTGGAGTAAAATGATCTTTGTAATATTATTGAGCTTGTAGTTCCATTTTTGATAGATTCACAACAGTTGGCAACTAGAAAAGAGGAGGAGGTTAAAGCTAAGTGGGTGATCTTGGATGCAGTGAAGGATCACTTGATTCCTCAGATATCCTAGAAGAGTACAACCAAGGAAATGTTTGATGCCCTAGTAAGCCTCTACCAAAGCAAGAATATTAACAAGAAGATGATGTGGAGAAATAAGTATTGATCCACAAAAATGTCCAGATCTGACACATTTACTAGTTACCTCACGAAGATCACTTAGATCCATGATCAACTTGCAACAACTGGGGAGAAGGTGGACGTTGAGTTAGTGAAGATGGCTTTGAATGGTTTCCCAAGTTCCTAGGAACCATTTGGCTAGGGAGTTTGTGCTTGCGAGAAGCTTCCAAACTTTGAGAGACTGCGAGATGACTATATCTAGGAGGAGACATGGATGGATTCAAAAGCTAGCAAGAAGGGAGATGATGAGAACTTGGCCCTAATTAGTTAAATGAAGAAGGGCAAAGGAAAGGGTTCCAATAAGAGTAAGTGAAGGAGTGAGGAGTTAGCCTCATAATTAGAGAAGAATAAGGAGTTATGCAAAATCAAGTGTTTCATTTGTCATAAGTTTGGACATTATCCATCTAGTGGCCAAAGAAGAAGGGCAGAGGGAAGCAACAATAGACACATGTGACAGCCTTAGCAGAAACTCAAATGAGTGAGTTTGTTGCAAAGTTTGAGAAGGATTTCTCATTGGTTTCTCGCCTTTCTACGAGCACAATTCCAAGGAGTGTGTGGTATGTGGACACTGGGGCATCTCATCATATGACATTAGCCCCGATAATTGTTTGAGTCTAATAGAGCAAGACTCAACAATATAGGCGGTGCTTGGTGATGATGCAAAGTATTCAATAGGTGGAACTGGTTTGATTTCATTCCAACTCGAGTCAGGGAGCTCTTTGGACTTGAAAGATGTGTTGTTTATTCCGAGGCTCAAGTAGAATTTGCTTTCAGTTTCCATCACGGAACATAAGGGTTTTATAGTGGAGTTCAAGAAAGGACAAGTATCTATTAGGTCGAAAGGATCTAACCCAAGCACAAGTCAGGTGACCAGGGTTCAAGAAGGTAATTTGTAGAGCGCTACCTATTTTGAAGGTGACGATCATTGGTCTTCTAGATCTCAACATTGAGCAACAAGGCATATGCAGAGGGTGTGCACTTGGCAAGTATGTCAAGGCTACTTTCCCGTGCAGTGACCACAGGTCCAAGGAGATTTTGGACTTGATTCATTCAGATGTGTGTGGATCAATGTCAGTAGCATTAGTGTAGGGAGGCATGTATTATGTCCCATTTGTTATGATTCTTATGACATGGATCTATTTCTTGAAGATAAAGGATGAATTCTTTAGCAGGTTTCAACAATTTAAGGCTCTTGAGGAGAACCAAATGGGAAAGAAGATCAAGATGTTGAGGTCAGACAATGGGGGTCATTATACCTCCACTAACTTTGAATATTTTTGTAGGAAGATAAGAATTAAGGAGTTGATAATATCATACAACCCACAACTAAATGGGGTTGCAGAAAGGAAGAATCAATCTATCATATGGGTTGCTAAGGCCATGATTCATGATTAGGATTTGCCCATGGTTCTTTGGGTAGAAGAGGCATTCAACATGATAGTTTACATCAAGAACATGAGCCCTCACAAAATTTTGGGGACAAGATAAAGAATAGGCATTCACTAGTGTGTGAAAATTTCACCACTGAAATCCTATTGCAACAACTGGAAATTATTCTTCTAATTGTTAATTAATTTAACAATTTATTTGCTATGAAAAATACTGAATAAATCACACTGTAACCTTCACAAATAAAACTGTGGAAAATAATGCGCTGGAAATTGAGAAATGCTAGCACACACACACATAAATTAACACAATTATTTTTGGACAAATGTCCTTGAAAAAACCCAACTTGGGAAAACCGGTGCAGTAGGTAAGGCTTTTATATTATTAAGCAATAGTGAAATTCTGAGTACAACCTATGGATGCCCAACTGACAATCCAAATAGCAAGAAAATCTGGCCAAATTATCTAAGGGAATTTCCCTTCCTCCACAAGCAAACCTGACACAACTTAGCTTTAGAAACTCGTCCTCTTAGACCCCTCATGATGGCTTCTGTGTAGTGCTTGCGCAGACCCTTGGACGTTTAGCCCAAAACTGCATCCGATCAAGTCGTTCTGCCTATCTCTGTCGAGGAAAATGATTCTCCGACCTTCTGGAAGACTTTCCAGGCCACTGGAAGCTGAATCGATTTTTCCCATAGCTGAAGCTCATTGCCCAGTGCTCTGTGTTGCCTCACTGGGAATAACTCAGCCCCTTGCTGTTGCCTCTCCGGATTTGGAATACTGTCTTCGGATCATTATCTGTGCTGCTCTCTGTCTCTGCTCCCCTACTGAAACTCGAACTCTTCCAGCACTGCTGGCTCTTTGGAAAATCGAACTCTCCAAGGAAATCGAACTCTCCAAGGAAATCGAACTCTCTGTGGTTCTCACATGTGTTCTCCAAGTGCCCATCCACTTCTTCTTATAATCCTCTGTTGGAGTACCAACGACCAAGATTAGAACTTAATCAAGGGCCCAATTTATTTCCCTGTCGATCCTATGAGTTTCCAGAGAATTCTCACCTTGACTTAATTAATTCTGATTAATTAACTAGTTTTCGTAAGTTTAGACTTAGGAAACATTATAAAATAGGTTAATAATCTAATTAAGCTATCCCTAGATGAAATTTCCAGAAACGATTTTTGGGTCATGGAGATGTCATGTACTCTAGCCCCTCCACCAAGTTTCGTGACTATAACACATTCGATGCTACAAAAACTAAGACTCCCTCTTAGCGAGGACTGTGTTCTAGTGCCGTACATCTTGCCACAACACCCTGTCTTCATACCACCTCCTGTCACGCTATTGATGTTTGGCTATGCTGCCCACCCACCATTGTGCAAATTTGATATCTCCTCGAATATTGTGCCTAGAAACCCTCGAAATTTGTGCTGTTGTTTCCTAAAAAATCGTGCAGCTTGCTCGAAATATGTGCTTCTCTGCCTCAAATTTTGTGCCTCCTATGACTGCCTTCCTTGGTTTTTGTGGTGTAGTAGCTGCCTCCTTCTCCTTGGAATTTGAGCCCTCCTCTAGTTGCAAACTCTCTCCTCCATGAAGTTTTCCTCTTCTCTTCTCCTCATCTCTTTCTCTCAAAGTGTGAAGTGAAGAATGAGCCTCCCTTTTTCCCTTTTGATTTTTAGAAAAGATTGAATCCCTAAACCTAAGATCCAATCGATGAGATTTAATCTCCAAATCTCAAGATGTATGGTTGAGATTAACTCTCTCAATTGACCCCACTCACACATTGGCCCCATTACTTAAAAATATCCTAGTACCTTTTTCAAGTTGTGTACCTTTTTCTATTTTTCTAATAAATTGATTTTTCAACTCACTTTAATATTAGAGAAATGCCATAGTAACACGGGTACCGCTCCCAGGCATTGGAGAGCACGTACCCCACGCTCTCGTGCTCTTGGGAGCTTGGGAGCTAGTAGGAAACTTTCCAAAATCACTGGGACCTTCAAAGGGTACTTTGGAGCTTTTTGGGAGCTTCACTACAACAGATTTTGACATTTTGGGTACCTATTTTGAGTAGATTTCACCTTTCAGGTACCTATTTTCAGCAGAGGTGGTACCATTTGTTTATTTTCTAAGTGATGCATGACAGGTCAGGGGGTTGGACTGCATGGGCTCTTTAAAGCAACATAGACGTGGAGATGTAGCATTGGTTTCAACAAAATATAGGCAATTTTTAGTCATTCCTTGGCAGCTTCTGTTGCAAATCTTGAAGTTCAACAATTGCAAATAAGTCTACTTTCTTGAAGTCTATCTTGAAGCTTTAATGATAAGTTTCAACAAATTAGAGTGATGGTCAAAAAGAGAAAGAGTAGTGTGTTAGTCAGTTTCATATTATAAATTTCCAAACTTGAATTTCAAAGTTGAATATAATAAAGTGTTGCATGAGATCACATAATAATCAAGTAATAATAGCCTTCTTTTCGGTTTGGGAGTTCCGCATGTTTCTTTGTTGGCAAGGAATTTCATTGGCAAATTATTGATGGATTAATATTTTGATTTTTTTTGACAATGTTTCAAAATTTAATCTTTTACACATTTCATTGCAAGATGGAATCTACAGGATGGAATTTAATTGGCAAGTTTTGGATGGAAATTAATAAATTATTGTATTTTTATTTTTAATATATTATATTATTGCCGCTCCCAACTTGACGTTTCCTGTAAATTTGGTCAAAGCTTCTAGCCGCATCAGATACTTGTTCCCCCGTACCCGAAGTACCCGCATATCGGAAACTCGTGCAACATAGAAAAATACACTATGTACTTTACGCATAAAGTCACTTTATAAAGTACAAGTGACTTTAATAGTAGAAAAAGTACATGGTACAACACTTTTAAGTATCTTTTCCACCCATGACATTAATATAACTCATAAATGTCACCAAGACAAAATTTATTAATGTGTCTACTAGGCTAAAAGGGATAAATGCCTAGTAACACTCCCTCTTATCGAGGAAGGTGTTGTTCACCACTCCCATCTTGCCTCTGAAGAAAACATGCTTGCCTCTTGGAAAAGACTTGGTGAGAATGTCTGCTACCATCTCATCAGTGGATATATAATCAAGCTTCATTGCTCCTCTCTGAACCCAGTCTCTGATGAAGTGGTATTTGATCTCTATATGCTTTGACCGATTGTGAAATACTTGATTCTCAGAGAGTTTAATACAACTCTAATTGTCACAGTAATTCGTAGTTGGTCTCACCCAAATAATCCATGAAGCATCTTGCGAAGCCATAATGCCTCACACCTTTCGTGACTAGTTGCCATGTACTCTGCCTCTGCGCTGCTCAATGCCACTGACTTCTGTTTCCTACTGAACCATGACACAACTACCGAGCCCAATGAGAAACAATATCTGGAAGTACTCTTCCGGTCAAGGACACGACCAACCCAATCTGAGTGTGAGCAACCAACCAATCTGACCCCATCACATCTGACATAGTCCAAACCATAATCCACTGTGCCCTTTAAGTACCTCAACACATGTTTTGCAACCACCCATTGTACTCTCTTGGGCTCCATCATAAATTGACTCAATTTGTTAACTGCAAAACAAATATCCGGTTTAGTGTTGACCAATTACATCAATGAACCAATTAGTTGATGATACAAAGTGGGATCCACCAATTTGGAATCAACATCATGCAATTTCTTCCAATTGGTGATCATAGGAGTAGCCGTAGGCTTGCAACCATCCATACAAAATCTCCTCAAGATATCACCTGCATACCTGCCCTGGCCCACAAAGATGTGCCCATCCTCCTACCAAACCTCCAATCCCAAAAAGTAATGCCTCAACCCCATATCAGTCATATCAAACTTTGAAGCAAAATCTCTCTTGTAGTGCTGGATGAGACTGTCCTCCCTTGTAATAAACAAGTCATCCACATACAATACCAGAATGAGTGGATCGTCACCTACCAAGATAAAGTATAGTTTCAAATTTGCATCACTCTTCTGGAAACCCATCTGCTACAAGTAGGCATCTATCCTCTCGTACCATGCCATTGGTGTAGGCTTTCTTCATCCTACATACATGAGACTCCCTCCCATGCAATTGAAAGCCCTCAGGATGTTCAATGTACACCTCCTCCTGTATAACACCATTGAGAAAGGCGATCTTCACATCCATTTGGTGAATCCTCCAGCCCATCTTAGCTGCTATAGATATCGCTGCTCTAATGGAAGTATAACAAGCAACCAGTGCAAAGGTCTCCTCATAGTCAACTTCCTCTACCCGTGAGAACTCCCACACCACAAACTGAGCTTTGAACTTCTCAACGTTGCCATCTGCAATATGTTTGACCTTGTAGAGCCCCCTGGAAGTCACAACTGACTTCCCATTAAGACGTGGCACTATCTCCTAGACATCATTCTTCATGATAGAGACATACTACTCCACCATGGCATCCCTCCATATCTGCTGTCTAGCGGTCTCCTCAAAACTAGCTGGCTCTGTCTCCACAAGTTACAACATCTACGACAAAGCCACCCAAGCTCTCTGGCGGCCTACTCTTGCTCACTGACCACTTGGGTCTCGCTCACTGACCACTTGGGTCTCCTCATTGCCTCTTGAGTTTCCTTCAGGGTCTCTCAAAGCCATCTTGGCTTCCTTTTTCCTGCAGTAGTCTCTTGTGGTGGTATGGGAAAATCCTCAAATGGTGCCTCTCCTCCTGGCAAGGAAGGCTTTGAAATAACCAGAGGAGATCCTGAACTTTTGGATACTGTGCTTGATGAACCTGCACCAGGTGAGTCTGTCCCAAGCGAAATTGTGCCTTGTGAACCTGTCACCCTTGAAGAAGGTGAACTTTAAGATCCTAATATACCACCTGATGCCCCTGAAACTTGTGGTGTGGCCCCTTGCTGAGGAGTCTATTGCGCTACCTGATCAACCAACCGGGACCTCCTCATAGCCCTCTCCTCCTCAAATGTCACATCCCTCCTCAAGACAATCTTCCTCTTTGCAGGAAGATATATGCGATAGGGTCTGCTGATCTCATTGTAACCCACTAGGATACTCATCTCTGCAGTGTTTTCCAACTTTGTCCTCTTCTCCTCAGGGACATGTGAATATGTAAGGCTCCCAAATATCCTGATGTGCCCTACTTTCGGCTTCTTGTCGGTATATATCTCCTCAGGTGTCTTGCTTCCCAAGACTGTGTGTGCTCTTGTTTTGCAAATAAACAACAATATTACACGCCTCGACCCACAAGAAGAAAGGTAAACTCTGATCATGCAACATGGTTCTAGCTGCACCCACAATGGTCCTGTTCTTCCTCTCCACCACCGCATACTGCTAAGGGTTATAAGGCACAATGAGCTCCCTCTTGATGCCAACACTCACACAAAAATCCCTCATCTCCGCAGAAGTGTACTCACCCCCATTGTTTGATTTCAACACCCTGATCCGCCTCCCTGTATGGTTCTCCACAAGAGCCTTAAACTCTTGGAATTGCCGGAAAACCTCATCCTTGGTTTTCAGGAAGTAAATCCATGTCCTCTTGGAGTGGTCATCAATGAATGTCACATAGTACTCATATCCACTCAATGAAACATGGGACATTGTAACAACCAAAAGTCGTATACACAACGAAAATATTTAAAATACTTTGTAGACAAAGACATCCATCGTTGGATAGTAATTGTAAATTGTATATTGTATAAAGAATTGATGTAGGATGATTACAAATGAGAATGAGGGCCCGCTTATATACCCTAGGTAGGTGCCCTTTCACGAATGGCCATGTCTCTAAGACACGCCTATTCATTTCCAACTAACTAATCATTATTTAATTTACTTATATTTATTATTATATTTATATTTACATTTATTATTTTATTATGAATTATATTCATAACATAACCTTCCCCTTCAAAAAGCTTTGTCCTCAAAGCTTACTGATGAAAGACTTGATCTCTTTTTCTGTTTCAAATGTCTTCTCGTCTCGACATTGTCATTTTCGTTGGTACTAGTTGATATGATCCTCTAAGTGACAAACAAAACTGTTGCACTAAGAAGGGATTAGACCATCCTAGACTGATCTTCTGTGAAATCAAATTTTGTGATGAATAGTTATCAACTTATCATAGGACTGCATTCTGCAAACTTCAGTATCCTTGGGAACATAATTATGTTGTTTATTTCTTGAGCGATACTAGTACGTAACTTGATTGGAAAGTCTGCTCTTGTTATTTGGATGACGATACATAGCTCTTTTGGTTTGGCTTTCCTCTATCATATTAGTGGTTGATTCCTGATTTTCTTTAGGCGCTGTTGTTATTAAGTTGGCGACTGAATCATCATTTGGAATGTCCATTGTTTAGATTGCTGCTTTTGCATATGTTTTAACTTCTCTAGATTCCTCTTCTTCCTTACTTGTGATATTGATTGGATCAATATTTATTCCCTTATCTTCAACTTGGATTGAAATGACCGACAACTTCAATACTTCAACTTGAAGTTGTTCTAGTTTGTCATTCAATGATTTCTTGTCATTTTTGAGTTTTTTTATTTGCGTAAGTAGGGTTTGGTTATGATTCCTTAAACATACAAGTTCATCCTTTTTTGAATTGTTGACTTTATTCTTAGTAGCTTCATTATCTTTTAAACTTTTGATTTGTTCTAATATTCTTTGATTAAAGCTCTTAAAATGTAAATTTTCTTCTTCTTGTTCTAATAAACGCTTCTTGAGTTCCTTCTCTGTGGCTTTGGCTTTCTTGACTTGTTTGAGTTGTTTTACATTGTGATCTCTGAGACGCGAGATTTCTTTGTATTTACTGCAGATGACTTCTTTAAGCTCTTTTTTTCTTCTTTTTTTTTATCTTGAAACATCAAGTTTGAGACATCCTTGAAGTCTTCTACTGAAGGTGTTATTGATTTTGATTTACTTGTTATGTCTCGAAATGTGACCATCTTCCCCTTATAAGGAGGGAAGAAAATGCTTTATTAACACCTCTCTCCCTTCCATTTGTCATTCACTTGTCATTTGAGTGTTTGACTCATTTCTATGAGTGTTGAGTCACTCAATTGCACAATGAAGGAGTTGTTGGAGGAGGATAAAGGAGGCTTCATTAGATCAAACCTAACTTCATCACAAACAGGTAGGCTTCATGAACAAACTTTGGATTGCTTGTTTGAATGTTTTTTGGGTTTCCATGCAATTTTTGTTTGTTTGTTTTCAATTTTATTTTATTTTAAACATGGTTTTTTTTTTGGTTTTTAATTTACAATCTACAATTTTTTTTGGGCCCTATGGTTGAGTTTCTCAGCCATGCACGGGCCCTATGTGGTTGAGAAACTTAGCCACGGGCCTTGTGGCCTGAGGAGACTTAAACAATGCCCTATATGGATGATTTTCTAGGATCCCTTCAATAATAGTATCTTTGCATAGCTTCAAAGAGTGAATGATGGTCCCAAGATTCCTTGATGTTTCCTCTTCTTCAAGATGATGCACTAGAGAATCTACAATAAGAACTTGTCCTTCCTTCAATGAGAGCTTGATGATGATGTCTTCTTCAATGAAGGCTTGATGGAGTTCTCTTCCTTCTAGGTCAATAGATTTTCTTTTTTCTTTCCTTGTGTCCTTCTGCAAATGACAAACCCTTGAAGATGATCGTCCAATTGCCTTCTCTTGTTCACCTTAGCTCTGATAACATAAAGAAACTATTTAATTCAGTTTCTCCTTAACTTTAATAATTGCTTGTGAACTTCATTTATCTTCTTATGTTTCTTTATTATATCTTCTCATCAAACAATTATCAAGTGCAAAAGAAATAAAGACAATGGACACAAAAATTAGGCTCCAAGCCAGGGCAAAACCCATCCATGGGGCAAAACCCAAAAAATCTCTTCTCTTCTTATATGATCTGCTTCAAATGGGAAAACCAAGACCCTAACCCTAGATCAAGTCCTCCTCCAAGCCCCAAGTCAGCCCTCCAAGAAGCCCTTCCAATTAGGTTAGAGATCAACCAAATCAACAAGAATCAATTTTGTTTCAACCTAGGTTACTAGAAACGGCTGCCTGAACACTAGAAACGCCGTTTTACATTTTTGATACGTATGCAGTACGGAAACGGCAAAAAAACGACAGAAACACGTTTTGGGTGCCGTTTTATGATTTGGAAACGGGCCGTTTTTTCCCTAGCCGTTTTCCAGGTGTTTTCCGGAAAAAAAACCTCCCGTTTAAAAAAAATACGTTTCAGGCAAATCATGATACGTTTTTTAAACATTTCAAAACGTTTTGGTTGCTGATCCCTTGCCCTCCAGGAACAGATTTTAAGAATTTCGGGTTTTCGATTTTTTGGTTTTAACTTTTAAGTTTTTAACTTCACGGGTTTCAAGTTCAACTTTCACTTTCATTCTACCCTAAACGACAACTTTGCTGAGTGAGTGCTGAGTAATGAGTTCACTGCCGCCGTTGAGTTTGCTGCCGCTGCTGAGTTTGCTGAGTTCACTGCCGCCGCTGAGAGTTACTGAACCTGTTTTGACTGTATGTAACCGTTAACGCCCAATGCACATTTGTCATTTTCTGATTGATGTAAACTTGGGTTCATAAAGTCATTGGTTTGTTAACTTTGTTATTGCCATGCTTTAAGAGAGGTATATAATATATATCGATCATATGTGCTCATTACAGCGCTGTATATGCTGATGCTCCAGTCATTGTAGACTTACAGGCAGCCCTCGAATGTTAAGTTGTTGCCAATTTCTCAGTTTTTGTACAAGCGTATTTCTGTTTCATAGTCAACTACCTCACCGATTTATAACTTTATTTATATGACATAGCATTTCAAAGGAATGTTTAAGATCCATAGCTCCTAATCAAACCAGGTCCTAAAGCGGCATTCCCTTTGACTACCATTTCTTTGTTGCACAATTCAGCCCAAGGTCTTTTCTGGAGTCCAGACTCTAAAGTTAAAACAAAAATTAAAGGAAGCTGGTCTCCCACAAAAAACCTTATCTCCTAGTCAAAGCTAAAGGTTTTGAACCTTAAATCCTCCTCTATAAAAGGACTTCAAATACATCTGAATAATTTATTCTTGACCTAATTGTGATGGACATGGAAGGGTTTTGTTTTCAAAGACAAATTAAATTCAAACTTAAAAATCCTTTAAAGATCTTTTTCTCCAAGTCAACCTTAAATTTATTTTTAAATCCTAACGTCTCCTCCAAAATAGGAATCCAACGGTCCTCCTATGAAGCCCCTTCCATCCAACAGAAAACTATATAATAACGATTCTTTAGTCCTCTAGAGATTAACGAAAAATATAATTGAGAAAGCTCTGAAATGGAAATTCGGTTCTGTGAAGAATATAAGACAGATTCAAAAGAATAGCTAAGGGATTTGAGCAGTCTTTATTTTCGATTTGAATTTGGGTTTCATTGAGGTCAAAAGAAAAATTCTGAGGCCAACCTAGCTGTGTTGTAGCATTTCTCACATTATAAAGCTCTGCGGCAGCCTATTTGTTTTATTTTATTTTCGTTCTTGGGAATTTTTTTATTCTTTTATATCTCAGGGATTTGTTGGGACTTGTTAAGGCTTTTATTTGATCTGAAGTGCAGTTTTGTAGTCCTAACTTTGCTCATCAAACTAAAGATTAGATTCTCATTAGAAATTTTGTTTTAGCACCTTATCATACATAATTTTCAAAGTTCAGTCAGCGAGGGTCCTGATGTCTACACATCAGTTCTCTTAGGGTTTCGTTTGGATCTGATTATTGTTAGTTTGGTGGCCTGGTCCTCATTAGGGCATCTATCTCTGAGGAAGCAAGCATTTAAATTGTTGATAAACTCCCTTGCAAAACTGTTTGAAATTGATTACAGTTATTTAGATTTAAAAAGCCAACTTATTATTATTCAAATAGCAGTCCTAGGAAATAATCTGTGTATAGTAATATGTGAATGGTTTGGACCATGGCAGAAGTGTGATATTGGTTATTGGAACAGTGTTTTAAATTGTCGTACTGTGTAACTTGTCATGTTGATAACTTGATGATATGTTGAAACTTGAATCATAAATGTTATAATAATCGTTAATGATGATGGCAATGTTGAATGTTTATGCCATATGGCATATGTTGAAACTTGAATTGATGATGATGAATCATGAATCCTGATAGATCATAGATGATAATCTAGATTCTGAAATATGAATGGTAATATGATTTTTTATTTTTATTTTAATATATATATATATATATATATATATATATATATATATATTATGTGCCGTTTCTTGCTGTATCGTATCCAGATTTTTTGAAAATTTGCCGTATCCGTTTCAAACCCCGTACCCGTATCCGTTTTCTGGTAACTTAGGTTTCAACCTGCTTCCAATTTCAACTTTGGCCCCCAACTTTGACCTGTAACTATTTGCAACTTCGGCCCTGTAGTAGCTGTAGAAACCCTAATTCTGGCACATGTCAATTCCTCAAGAAGTCTTCCTTCAAACAAGCCAAGGTCTCCAAAGTCAAACTAGAGAATTCGGCCTTCCTGCAACTTGAATCTGCAATTCGACCTCCTCCAATTCAAACTTGCAATTTTCGGCCTTCCATGAAACTACAAAAGCCCTAACCTTTGCATGTGTGAGAGAATAAGGTCCAATAACAAAGTTTATTTCTTCTTCTTGGATTCTCCTTGCTTCTTGAGTGATTCTCCTTGCTTCCTAGACCTTCACTCTTGCTTCTTCCTTGTTCCCAGCTTCAGATTGAACTTCTTGATGAGAGAGTTCGAATTGGTGATCAAATGACGTCGATGCTGCTTCTATTTATACTCATGTGTGATTCAAATTCCTTCTTTTAGGCCGATTTCTGTTTTCTTGGGCCGACTTGTGCTTGGAGGTTTCTAGTACTTTCTACACTCAAGATTATTTTCTTTTACATATTACAACTTGCTCAATAGGGTCCTATAAAAATGATAAAGACTCTTTTGACTCAAGAAAAATATGACAAACCCTAGAAGCTTGAAGAACATGCTTTATCTAGATGACCATTAAAAATGTAGCATGAATGATGAAACCCATGCTTTAAAATGATATTTTTCTTTCTTCTTTTTATTGTAACATAAAATATACATAATGATTTGAGTACATTGACAAGTATGAAGATCAAAACTAGTTACATTTTCCATCAGATAAGACAAAATAAAACAAGCAAGCACACTAAAAAATTTACACATTTTACACAATTATTTCTGGTCTAAAGACCCTCGAAAAATCCACAAGGGGAAAACCAGTCTTCAAGGAGTTCTTAGATTGCTTTTAAGGAAATTTATGCACAGTGAGAAAGTCAAACCAATGTGGAAAAAGTCGAAGTCGGGATTAATTCGGCAAGGGTCCAAAAGTTGAAAAACTTGTCAAAGTCAGGAGTTTTTTGAAAAAGTCGGCAAACTTAAAAAAACACAAAATTATTCATTTTTATTTTTTATTTTTTTAACATCTAGAGTATCCACAACATCAAATAAATACATTTCCACATAAACATGTAAAGTAAGCTAATATATAATATGTATATGAAGTCTAGTGCTACATTACATATCAAAATAGTGAATCAACTCCTGAATTTTGAGTCTTGTCTGAGTCTCAACCCTCAAGAGTCAAAATATCAACAAAAAATATAATAAATGTATATCATGAGTCATCTAAAAGTCATCAAGTAATCAGTCACTGAGATCCTCTTCCCCTTTTAATTTTTGTTTCTGCTAATTGTATTAAGAAATAAGTCATGCATTTATTCAGTAGATTGTAATCTGCTTGGGTAATAAGGTGTCAGGTGGTAGGTCCAATGAAAATAAACAGTGAGTATCACAGTAGATGTGAAAATTAACGCTTGGTGACTCCATGCTGCTTATTTTCTGAGAAAACAGTAGATGTCAGATTACTAACCATATTATCTTGCTGAAGTCACTGCTTGTTTACATTGAAAAGTGAGTTCTCTCTGTCTTAAACTCAGACTGACTTAGCTTGTTTTCAGTGCAACTAATAGCAGTTTGATTTGACGCCAAACTGTGCACAAAGGTCTTGGGAATTTTGCCACTTCTCTGACTAGTAACAACCTTGAGAGTGAGCTGGAGAAGGCCTGAAAATCGCTCTGTCTGAGAGAATTTCTGAGCCTGTATAACCCAAAAAATGGGCGTGATTTTTCCTCCCTACTCGACCTGATTTCTCCACCAGTCACAGCCTAATTTTGGTCCATCTGCCTGCAAACATATCCCTAAAGTCGTCCTGAACTCTTGGAGTAAGAATCTCGGGTTTTGAGCCTGGAAAATCAGCTGGAAATGCATGTGATCTCTCTAGGAATTCAAGCTCCTCTCTTGTAGCAGTTTGATCTCTCCTTGGCTGCAATCTAAACTCGTTTCTTTCCCTGCTCTCCTCAATAACTGATGAGAATGGATACCTTGACCAACAATTCTTAAGCTCTGGCCTGCGTGCTGCTTTCTTCTTGCGGACTCGAGCTCCTCTCAAGCTCTCCTTGCAAAACACAACCTCATACGCTCTCCCCAATTTCTTGTGAGAAGAATAGAATGAGAATAATCCTTTTCCTTTTGTCTGTCATTTGTGAGGAAAACCTAACCCTAGAGATCTAATGTCTGAGATTAAATCTCAGCTCATTAGAGTAAGAGTAGAAATTATTTCCCTTTCTTGACCCTTTTTCTCGTGTGGCCCCCCTTACTTAAAAACTCCTAGACACCTTTTTAATGTTACGTACCTTGTGCACTTTTTCTCTCATAAAGTGATTTTTAAAACAGAAAAGTCACTTTAATATTATTAAGTGCACTATGTACTTTTCATATAAAGTCACTTTATAACACTAGTGACTTTAATAAATTAAAGTACATGGTACCTGACTCATAAAAGGTACTTTTGCTCCAAGACATGAATAAACCCATTATATCCCTAGACAAAAAGATTATTAATGTGTCTTTCTAGGCCAAAATGATAAATGCCTAGGAAACACTTCGTTGGTACTATTTTTTCTCAACAACATTCTGGCCATTATGACCAAAGTCAATGAAATATGAAAAATGTAGGAAAGTATAACATGAATCTGCCGTGACATTGTACTAATTACATTGGATGAAAGATATCTGCTATTAGTTTTGAAGTCATGATAGATAAATGTTTACTTTGTTAAGTAGTTTTAATATATATTTGCATTTATTGGCTTGTTGAAATCAGTGCTTCTCTTAAATTGAGGATGATTGTATCTTTTGATGGTTCTGGTTGTTGTAAAGGTGAGGTTGGTGGCTGTTATATATTGTGCTGATCTAAAAATAATTACACAGCACAACATAAAGTCTGCAGGTCACCCAGAAGCACAATATATCCATCATGATCTACCATTTGATTTTATTGATTGCTTGTAAGGGCCATCTCTAGTGGTTTCTGTGATGTCCAAAAATGCAGTATTGTGTTCTATGTTTATTTTTCTTGGAAGGTATACAATTGATTTCAGAGCTTTAGTTTTCCAAATTATGTTTTTGTATTGCTTGCAGGTTTTTAAAGCAGCTAGTGTACCAATAGAATGGGAAGAACATTTTGTAGGGACGGAAATAGATCCTCGTACTGGTAGCTTTTTGACTTGGGAGAGCTTAGAGTCAGTTCGGAGAAATGGAATTGGGCTAAAAGGACCTATGGCTACTCCAATTGGCAAGGGTCATAGGTCATTGAATCTTACTTTGCGCAAGGAGCTTGGACTATATGCCAATGTGAGACCTTGTTACAGTCTTCCTGGGTATAAAACCCGATATGACAATGTAAATCTTGTGACTATTCGTGAAAACACAGAGGGAGAGTATAGTGGCCTTGAACATCAGGTGAGATTGTTATGTTTCTTTGCTCATGATGCATGTTTTACATGAAGTTGTTTTTTGAAGGATGATCTTGTGGTCTTGAGTGATTCATTGCAAGCCTGCACTTGATTCAAATTTTAATTTTCTTTATAACCTTTTCAATTTTAATGTCAAAATTTGAATTTTTATCGCAACTAAATTTAGTTACACTTTTCCTCATCAAGGGCATAAAATTGAACAACACTGAGCATGAATTGCATGATAATAAGGAACAGATAACCATACTACTTTGGAAGTGTCAAAATTTTGTCAGATTTTTATCGACGTTAATATTCAAACTCTTGAAATTTAGCTGTTTTTTCAATATATATATATATATATATTAGTTAATATAAAAATTGGCTATTTTTCCAAACAAAGTAATTTTATGTGATAGAAAGTTACGGAATTATTCAATTTCAGTGGGTCTGTGGATTTTCTTTCGAAGAAAAAGATAATGTAAGATAGGTTTATTAATGTCTACGGATGGCCAGATTAGTAGGTTAATAGGACTCAAAAGTACAATCCAGTAGTGACCAGCTGTGGGACTGCCAAAGCAACTAGTAGAAGGTAAAAGATAAAGTAGAGAATAAAATAAGCTAAACAACCGAATGAGAGTAGCAACCAAAGGCATAAACAAGGACGCAGTGTGATAAAGAGTTGCACATCATTATAAGTAGGTGCAAGATGAATGGGGAAAAAGGAATCGCTAGTAACCGCATCAGAAACAGAGGTGGAAATCAAGGAGGAAAATGAAGAATCCCTGTTGAAACTCAAATTCTCACTCGAGGGGGGAAGTCCTAACCCCAGTGGGAGATCCAAGGAACAACTATCCAGCAATATATTGGTGGCTTTGGTCCTCACTTTAAGGTTAAGTAAGGGGCTTCGTAACCTAAGGAGGGTTTTCTTAAGGGTCAAACTGAGCTAGGTTGTGTAGCAATAGGGGATGCTCTTCTAGCTTGGCTTGACAATGGAAAATGGACATCCACTCTCAAGATAAAGGGATGCTGATGCAAATGTGAGTATCGAATTACCGGCATGAATAAGTTTGAAAAATATTCACATTAAATGATAACTCATTCAAGTGATGCATGGCAATGAAAAGTAAATCTTTCTCGATTCTCATATATCATTAAATTAATGTGATCAAAAGATGAACAAACCACCATTGGAATCAATTGCGTACGACATTATCAACAACGGCACAATAACAAACTGTAGTTAATTGTTGATAACTTGATATCAACCAGGAGAAATATTAGCCCAAGATGCGTCTAGCTTTCATGAAAATAAGTATTACTTGAAGAGTATAAATCCGTGTTCTTTTAGGAGCAGATTTTGCAACTATGTTAAGAGTATCCTTTAGTTATGCATTCTCCATAGATTCAAAAAGGTAGACAGTGAGCAACATCATAATCATTGCAATTAAAGGGTTAGTTATTCCAAATCGCGGAGATATTGCAATGACAGCAGAATGATGTATTTTTCCTATAGCTATTTAGATTACTGTTTTCATGCCTAATTAACAGAGCTTTTTGCGTGTATAATACCCGTAACCAGTGTTTAAGGGCAGGTTATGTGGTGCAGGACAATGGTGCTTTGATCAATATTTAGAGTACAAATACATCACTAGGACAATGAACATTCAGTGCATATGTTGACCAAAAGGTGCTGTGTTAGAGTATGCTAACAATACATAATGAAATATTGGTATTTAGGTGCATTTTCCATCTCAAGTTTAAACCATTTTGAATATACTTTTTCGATATAATGATCCCAAAGGCGCTGAGTAATTATGAATCGTCAATATCAAACATCATGACTTGCTAGACTCAGGAGTCTGGCCCAGACTTAGTCGACCCCAAAAATGTGCTTAAATAAGCCCACATGTGCTATTTGACTAAGTCACCATTGCTTTGGAGGGAATTTTAGGCTGAAAATGAGGCATTTGAGAGGGTGGAAGTCTTTATAAAGATATTTCTTCCATCATTCTTTTTCATTCCATTTATTTTCATGAGCAATCTCTTCCTTATAAGAGTGTTTTGTGCTGTAATTGAGGGCACTGGTTTCATCATCATTTAGGAGGGCAATTGAAGGAGGCTTCATCATCATCAACTGGCTGTTGTGTGGAGGTGCAATTCATCTTTGGATGCTGTGTGAAGTTCTCAGGATCTCAACATTCAAAATTCAAGTGGGCTATTATTTAGCTTGCTAACTTAGTTTTTTTTTAAAGTTTATAATATATACTGTAGGGGCTGTAGGATGGCATTTCAGCCCAGAGGACTGTGGGTTGAGAGGGTTTCCTATAGGCTTGTAGGATGGCATCTTTTCCCACAGGCCTATGGGCAGAGATACCATCCTATAGGCCTGTGGGCAGATATGCTATCCTACAGGCTTGTCGGCGGAGATGCCATCCTACAGGCTTGTAGGTCCATGGGAAAAGATGTTGCATATATGCCCATAAGCCTATGGCCGGAGATGCCGTCATACAGGCTTGTAGGCCTCTAGGAAGAGATGCCATGCTACAGGCCACATCTTCCATGTGGAAGCGTCGAAGATCACATGCATACTTAGATTGGGAAATAAATTTATTCCTTGGTTAGCAATACTTGGATGCCAAGAAAGTAATGCAAATAGCCTAAGTCTGTCATTTCAAACTTCTTGTTAAAGCTATTAAGGATAATTTCATCAACATAAAGAACAAGGATTATGAGACAACTGTCTGGTTTCTTGGTGTGGACATTGGGGTTGTAATGAAATCTAGAGAAGTCGGTGTCAACCAGAAAGCCATCCAGTTTTGCATACCAAGCTGGAGGAGTTTGTTTAAGAGCATAGAGAGATTTCTTAAGGTGACAAACAAGGCTGGACTGGCTCTGAACATGTGTAGGAGGTTGTTCCATGTAGATTTCTTCTTGTAGATCCCCATGCAAGAAGGCAAATTTAACATCCATCTGATGGACCTCCCATCCATGTGAGGACGCAAGGTCTAGAACAAGGTGGATGTAATTCATTTTGGTGATAGGGGCAAAGGTTTTACTGTGGTCAATTCCCTTCAACTTGAGAGAATCCTTTGCGACTAACCAGGCTTTATGTCTTTCAACACTTACATCTGATGCATACTTAGTTTTATATACCCATTTACATTTGATAAGTTTTCATCCTTTTGGAAGTGGTGCAAGTTCCCAATTATTGTTCACCATCAATGAATGATATTCTTCAGCCATTGCTGTATCCCAATCTAGATGTCCTGAAGCTTTTTAAAATGTTTTTGGATGATAAGTCTTTGAAACTTGGGCCACAAGAGGGAGGGCTCGTTGGAACTATTAATGAGTACGATGTTGATATGTAGGATCATCAGCAAGGTCACCAACTACTTCTATTGTTGACAAGTTTTTCTCCTTTTGGAAGAGGTACATGTTCCCAAATATCATTTGCCATCAAGGAACAATATTCTTCATGCATTGTTGTTTCCCAATCTGGATGGCCTGAAGCTTTTGCAAATGTTTATAGATCATACGTCTCTGAAACTTAAGCGAATGAGAGGAAGCTCGTTGAATGAGTATGTCATTGATACGTAGGGTCACCAAAAAGGTCACTGATTGCTTCTTGTGTTGAACTAACCCATCAGGGAAGTTGTGGTGCTAGTGCAGGTTCATGTTCGATGGACTCATCTTGAGGAAGGTGTGTAGGTAGTGGTTGATTTTCATCCTCATTGCCATCATTTGAAGAAGAAGTTTGAATAGGAACATAACATGGCACAAATATTGAAGATGTCTCATTGGTTGAATAGGGCCAACCGTTGAGTGGGCTGGCAAGCCAAGAGATTTTCATCAAATTTAGAATCTCTCTAATGATTATTTCATTGGAGTGAGATTGTAGAAGTTTATAACCTTTTACATCAAAATATCCAACAAAAGTGCACTTCTCACTTTGAGGCTATAAAGCTTTCCTTTTTTCATCAGATTGTACACATAAGTGGCTTGCTTTTGGGTTAATGCTAGTGCATGCTTCTTTTGGTGTTATATTTTTTAAAACCTTTGTGGAAGTGTGATTTACTATGTAATTTGCATAGTTGATTGCTTTCACCCAATAATGAAGACTTAAACCCTTAGATTGAAATTTGAATCATACAATTAGTCATTTTCTTTAATGTAAGATTCTTCTTTTAACAATGTCATTTTGCTGTGGTTTATATGGAAGAATATGTTGCATTTGAATGCCTCGTGCAGTGTAGTAAGTTCTAAATTTGTTGTCGACTTACTTCCATTATTTGTTCTTAACTTTTGTAGTTGATGCCTATATTGTTTTTCTACCAGGGCCTTGTAGGCTATGGACAAGTAAAAAAGTTCTCCCTTTAAGTTTGAAGAAATAAAATTAAGTGTGTCTAGACTCTGGAGAAGTCATCATTGAGGGTTAAGACGTACTTAAACCTAGAGAAAGGAGAAGAAAGTGGACCCCAAAAATCATTGTGAAGAACCTGCAAAGGGTCTGAGGCATGCTAAGAGGCATGTTTGTTAAATCGTCCCGATGATGTTTGCTAAGAACACAAC
Source organism: Pinus taeda (assembly GCA_000404065.3). Taxonomy (NCBI): domain Eukaryota; kingdom Viridiplantae; phylum Streptophyta; class Pinopsida; order Pinales; family Pinaceae; genus Pinus; species Pinus taeda. The sequence continues at coordinate 103,259 of APFE030385051.1, forward strand.
TAGCACAAACACTTTCTCTGCATGAAGCGAGAGGAAGACCAATTACCATATTTTGATTACATAGTTTCTGTAATGAGTGATAGTTTAGATGAACAAATGGCTCATGCCAAAGTTTGCTCAACTTATCACTATGAGCAATAAAAACTTATGAAAAAGGTCATGACCCAGAGTTGTCAAACTTGTGCAACCTAGTAATATGATCAACTATTGTAGTGGCAAGGATGTGCATAGGATCTTTTAAATACTTAATTACAACTTAATCAGGTGGAAAATTTATGGTTTTACTTTCACTTGGATGAGTGATTTGATATACTGATAGAAGGTTGTAAGAAAGTCTTGGAACACATAATACATAATTTAAATGACTATTATCTACTTGAACTTTTGTAAACCCTACAACACTAAGAGATCTATCATCACCAACAAATATTTGTTTGGTGTTACAATCATTAAGAGTGGAAAAAATGGCTTTATCCTTGGCCATATGATACAGTGCTCTAGAATCAACAAGCCACTCATAAGAAGACTAAGTAGAGGTTGCATTGAACAAGAAACTACAAGCAAAACGTGCATGTTCATGAGAAGAAGTATTAGAAGAAGAGTCAGGTTTGACGTTATGGTTGTTCATTACTATTTCCAAGGCCTCCATCTTTTTAAAATATTTAGATCGTTTGATTGTAGGTTTCCTAGAGAATTCACCACAGTGTTCATCTTCTAGAATGGTTGACGTTTCAAATCCCCAATTGGATTCATCTTCAGGAACAAGAGTTGAGTAAGGAAAAGGGAAGATATCAAATATTAATAGGTGAGAGATAGGAGGAGGGGAAGGATAAAGAGAAGAAGAAGGTTGGCTTCACAAGAAACCTAGAAAAATAAAAAGGAGGAAGCTGTTCTACTTAGTATCGAGCAGAATATGAGCCATTGGATCACTCTATGTCTAGAACATATCATGACTACCATATTACAATGCAACTAATGCATGCTAAAGAAACACACTAGGAAACATACTTTTACCTAAGAGGAAGCTCATGGTAGATGCAATTGCAAACACTAGCCCTAGATACAAATCTCCCTTTTATTGTGCACTCAAGGGGGAACATATAGATGAGGAGTTGGAGTTTATAAATCATAGTTGGAAGGCATTAAAGGCTCATGGGAGGGTACAAGTTGAACAAATTATGTTAGATGGGTGGACAGATTAGGGGAGAACAATCACCATTTTTCTTGTGGCTTGCTCTAAAGGAACCATGTTCTTGAAGGCCATTAATGCATCCACACATGTAAAGTATGAAATTCTAATATATTTATTGTTTGTGGATGCCGTGGAAGTAGTTGGGGTTAAAAGTATTGTTGACGTAATCATGGACAACACTTCAAATTATGTGGCAACCGAAAAATTACTAGGTGGAAAATACCCCACTATTTTTTTGACCCTTTGTGGAGGACATAGGGAAGTTGGAGTGGGTGCAAGTTATTGTTGATTGCAAATGAAGAACCAAGTACATTTATAACCATGCTTTTGTGTTGAAAACTTGAACCTTATGAAAAAGTTCATAGAGCGCAGGCTTATTTGTCCGTTATCATGTGCTTTGCCGCAAACTTTCTCTCCTTCTAAAGTCTTCTGGAATGCCAAGCATTGAGACAAATGTTTTGTAGCTAGTGATGGCTATTTTGGAAAGACATCACAAAACTAAGAGGGATCAAATTCGCAACATGCAAACCTTTTTTCGAGTGCAAAACTTGAGGAAAGCTTTGCACTTGAGAGATTTGATTCCTCTTGACTCTTGGTAGATATAGAGATAAGATGGATAAACTCGAGGAAAGCTTTGCACTTGAGAGATTTGATTCCTCTTAACTCTTGGTAAGTCTGGAGTTAAGATGGATCTATGCTGGTTTTGAATAACACACTTAAAATGTTTGAACTATAAGAAATTTTTAATTTTACCTTGCTTTGTATACTATATAAAATTATTTTTGTTATTAATATTTTTTAAATTGTTACATCTCTCTCCTCTCTCTATATATATATATATATAATATATGAATTATTTTTTTATTAATACTTTTAAAATGTTACATGTAACCCTTATTAACATGAAGGAAGTACAAATCTTCTCTCTTCTAATTAATAATATGACTCCATATTAATAATGAATAAAGTAACATATCTCCCTCACAATGAAAACTGAAAATATATGAAAATTTTGATTTAAGTTATTTTATTTTTTTTCTCTATGAAAAGTTGATATAAAATTATGTTATTTATAGAACATTTTTTTGTTATTAATATGTTTTTGTTTTAAATGTTACATGTCAATTGAACATAAAATGAATTACACATCATGTAATATCAATAATATTATTTTTAAATGTCATTTGTCAACTCCATATTAAATAGTGAAGGAATTTCATATCTCCCTCATACTAAAAAGTAAGTTTTTTTATATTTTAGTTTTAATGCTTTCAATTACTTCATCCTTCTATATAAAGTTTGATATAAAATTAAGGTGGAAATTGAAGTATTTTATTCATGGAAGACATTTTTTTATTAGTATTATTATTATTATTATTTTTTAATTTGTCAAAGTAAGTATTATTTTATTATTTTTAAATGTAACGCTATGTGACAACATCTCCCTCATACTGGGTTGTGGAGCACCTCTTGGCGCAATAACTATTTTTTAGGATGAGGGATGCTTTGTCGTTGGAATAGTGAAGTAAAAAGAAAACTTGCAAGGCAAAAGATAATATCTGGAATCTTAGGATTTCATGTATTTCATAAAGAAAACTTCAAACATGTAGGAACTATGCTAGATAGAATTCTTGCACACATGTATGCTCATATTGGCAGCCAAAAGATTTTGATTTTATATTCATTACTAAGAGTTGTAGAAAGAACATAGTTCCAAGCAAGTTGGATACAAGGCAACGCACACAAGGATCTTGGGGAATAGAAGGAATCATGCCAAGGCTTCTACATTTTCCTCACATCACTTGAAGATCAACTATGGTTGTGAAGGTGGAAAATCCAATTGCTACAATAGTAACAAGTGCTCACTCAAAGTGAAAAAGTGGAATGAGGTAGATGGTATAATGAAGACACTAATGATCATCTCCTTTGCTTGCACAACTTCTTATAAGTAAGAGAAATTCTGGAGAGTATCTTGAAAATATAAGAGATGACCCTTGTTGGTATGTCATGCACACTCAACTATGGCACACTAGCCGGAGAAGAAAGGCACATAAGTATGCAATATAAGGTTCCCTCCACATGCACTAAAAAGCCTGTTAAAATCCCGATAACATCTAGAACTCGCAATTTTTTCAACTTGCCGATTTTATCGGCTGCGTTCTTCACGTTTTTTTCAAAAATGAAAAACTTAGGATTAAATCATAAAACTCAGGATAAAATCAGGAGTTTATCCAAAAAAGTGTGAGTGAGGTGCCGAGCTGTGTATAAGTTAGGAAAAGGCCGTTTTTCCACTCATTTTCCACTCTAACCTTTGCGATTCATGCCTATGGAGAGAGGTGATGGTCATTGCCCATGAGGAGGGGATTTACCTGATTATGGGTGAGGTGAGACAACTTCAAAAAACACCTGACGTGTAAGCCATCTCATTGGACCATATTGAGTCTTGACACCACTGCTGCATAGAGGGTTGAGATTGAGAGGCCCATCATGGACTCTGTTGCTAATTGGTTAGAGGTGGATCCGGAGGCACTGGAGCCGGAGGGGGTAACAACTAAAGGGGAGGGAGAGGTAGAGGAGGAGGAGGACGTGACACCATATAGGATGGGCAACAAAAGAGGATAGAAGCAACCTCCTATTTTTGCTTCTAGAGGACGATAAAGTCCATTTGTACCCTCAGGGGCAAGGCCTTCTTCCTCTAGAGGAAGAGGCAAAGCCATTCCCAATTCCTGTAAAAGGGGCAAAGGAACTCAACGACTGATTAGTTTATGACATGTAGATGACTCATGATGATGAATCACGATATACATTTATTATATTTTTTTGTTGATACTTTGACTCTTGAGGCTGAGTTAGGACTCTGGATTTAAGACTTGATTCACTATTGATATGTGATGTAGCACTAGATTTCTTATACGTCTTATATATTAGCTTTCTTTTTATGGTTATGTGGCAATGCATTTATCTGATGTTGTGGATACTTTAGATGCTATTTTTTAAAATGATTTGTTTGTACTTTATAAATTTTGTGGAGAGTTTTTGTCGATTTTTTCAAAAACCTCCCAACTTTAACGACTTTTTCAATTTCTAGACCTTTGCCGATTTATTCCTAAGGGCGACTTTTTCCACTTTGCTAAAAATTCAAATGAAAAAGCATTGGGATCTGCCTTGAATATAACATGTGGGTGTGCCCTACTCTTGCTAAAAATAATCTTCATGCACATTCAATAGAACTCTTTAGTGGGGCTCACTCATTTTAACTTAGAATAGTCATAAATTGAAAATAGAAGGTTGAAGTTCTCCCCAAACTATGCCGTCCAACTTGCAGGAAGAGAATAAATGAGATAAGCATGCAATGGTCCGAAAATTCAAAAAACCACTCCTTATGTTCTAAGAATACTAGTATTCTCTTAAGTCTAGCCAAGGTGCCCTCTTTAGATTGGAAATAGATCATGCATTTGCTCTCCAACTAAGCAACTTCCTTTCCTTTAAATATATAGAAGATGTATGACGAACATGCAACTTCTTGCTTTTGCTAGAATAGAAATTTCCTTCGAGAATAAGTAAGCCTAATAACAAATTGCTTAAATTGCAAGTCAATCTAGTAAAAGCTTGGAGTGAAAGTGAGATTATATAATACCATTATGGAGATGGCCATGTGTATGTTAGAGAATTTTTGTTCGTTACAAGTATTGGGATAAACCAATATACACATCTTATCTTATTGACCGGTCTCCAACAAAAGTGGTAATCAACATGATTGCATATGAATTGTGGTTTGGACAAAAACCTCAAGTAAGTCGTCTTGAAGTTTTTGGTTCATTTGCATGGGTTCTTAAAGAAAAAGCTACTGAATATGATGTGAAATCCCAAAAAATGATGCTCCAAGGTGCAATGACAACAATAAACCTTATAGAGTGGTTGATGTTAAGACTAAAACAATATGCCTTAGCCTTTATTTGTAGTCAATGAAAGTGTAGGGCTATTCTAGAAGAAATAAAATAAAAAATAAGATTTGAAAGTTGCTGAAAACAATAGGCTCAACGGATGGGGAAATCAACAAGTGGTAGGGATCACCTCTTAGCATGAGTCTCATGAATATTTATGCCAAGAGGATGCTAGAGTTAGCTTAAATCACTTGTTTTTCATTTGGTATTAGAGCCACATTCTCACCCATCTATTGGCCACACCCAAATTCTTTAGAGCTTCTCTATTATTTATTCATTTGACCACATTTAGGCTTTTGGACATTTAAAAATTTAGGGATCTTATTGAAAATCATGCCATTGCCAATATATATAAACATATTCGGAAAGAAGAAAAGAAATTAGGGACATAAGTAGTGATGTCCGTGAAGATTGAAGCAAGAATGTTATGATCCAAGCCCCTTGAAAATGATAAGTCAATAAATACAATCCACTTCAAGGGGGAAACCTTCTTTTACAATTAATTCAATGTACAAGATAAAATATGATGATCTTATGACTAGGTCTCCTTGGTGTATATATAGGAGACGTAGGGTACAACTACAATGAAAGGGTACAATAAAATATTAGAATGAAAGTTTCTAGCTGGCTTACTAATCTAACACTAGAAATGTAATGACTCTATATTTAGGGATTAATAAGGGTTTTTATGCTTAACATGGGGCTTTGTCTTAGGGCATAACATGCCCCTCCCCTTCAAAAACAAGTGGTCCTCAACACTTGACTAATTGTTTGTTTTTCTGCATGAACTAGTCGTCTTTCCATGTCACATCTTTTACTACTAGGTTCTTCCATTTGATGAGGTACTCAGTAATTGCATGATTTCACAACTTTTTACTTTTGTTTCAAGGTTCGCTTATAGTTCTAACATGATTTTTCCCCCATTAAAATTTGGTAAAATATTTTTGGTTGGGAATGCTAGCACCAAGTATGTTCCTTAAGCAAGAAACATGGAATACTCGATGTACATGTGAATATGGAGGCAACTTCAATTTGTAATCCATACTTCCAATCCTTTGCAACACCTTATACGGACCATAATACTTGGGTGCTAATTCATTATCCTTACATTGTTACTTGAAGATCATTTGTTTATATGGTTGTAGCTTCAAAAGTACCCAATCTTCTACATCAAATTCCCTTTCCCTATGTGTTTATTTGCTTGTTGTTTCATCCTATTTTGTGCTATAACCGAGATGTCCTTCAATAGTTTGAGAACCTCTTGTTGGTCCTCCACTGCTTGAACTTTTGTGGTCCCTTTCAAAGGTGATGTGATGGAAGGAAGGATGATATCCTTAAAGTGCCATGAATCTTGACTTTTTTGATGAACTCTATAAGAATGTGTCGTAGCACCATTTTGCCAAGGGAAACTATTTGATCAATTGTTGCAATTTATCATATGCAAAGAAACAAAGATATCCTTCTAATCATTTATTCACAATGTTAGTTTTCCCATCGGATTGAGGTGGTAAGATAAGCTGTGAGCCAATTAAGTACCCAAACGAGAAAATAATTTAGTCCAAAAATTTTCAGTGAAAATTGGATCTTTGTCACTTACAATAATCTTGGAGATTCCATGTATCTATTGAACTATTTCCATGAACGTTGTAGTTACTGTACTTGCTTTAAAAGGACTAGAAAGAGAGCATAAATGGGCATGCTTTATTGGTCAATCCATTACTAGTATGATAATATTCTTTCCTATAGAACCAGGTGAACTTGTAATAAAATCCATTGAAACTTCTTTGAAACATTGATTTGGTATGGGTAATGGTTGTATGAGACCTGGGGTCTTGATTATCTCTCCCTTATTTTGTTGGCAAGCCATACATTTTGTGACAAACTTTTGAAGATCAGTGTTAATACCTTCCCAACAAAATCCTTTTTGATCTTGGGGTAAGCTTTCAAGAACTTTGCATGTAGTGGAATTTTTTCAAGAACTTTGCCTGTCCTATGGGAAGCATTACATAAATTAAGGTAATATTGATACCCACGATAAATCTTTCTTCCATGCAAATTTATCTTATGTACTTGGGTCTTCTTGGAGATGTTCAACAATCTTGCATAACTTTTGATCTTGCTTCCATTCTATCCTTGCTTCTTCCACCCAAATAAATTGTGAAATAGAAACCATGCATAGTAAACCTTCTATTTCTTCTTCTTTTCTTGGAAGTGCATCTGCCACCATATTATGTTTTCCTTTTCTGTAGATAACCTACCAGCTTTATCACCCATTTTTTGCACTTTTGAAGATAATTGTTGCTCCAAGAAGTACTTCAACCTATCATGACATGGGCTTACTTTGATGCGTATTCCTATTAGGTAAGGATTCCATTTTTTAATTGCATGTATTATGGGGAACATTTCTTTTTCATGAATGGGTATATGTAAGTTCTTTCCTTTAAGTTGGTTGCTTTCAAAGGGAAGGGGCCTTCCTTCTTGCATTAAAGCTGCACGAATACCATGGCTTGAGGTATTGTACTCCACAATAATGGATTTTGTGAAGTCAGCTGTGGCAAAGACACGAGTAATGCAAATAATATATAGAAGATAATTACATTAATATCCAAGAAATGATCGTAAACGTAGGTCAATGGGCTTTGCAAAGACTTTGGTTGCTTCTCGAGTCTAAGAAAATGCGTCCTTCTTTACTAATGTTGTTAGAGATGCTGCTATTTGACGATAATTCGTGACAAATTTGCGGTAATATCATGTCAATCCCAAGAATTCTCTAAGTTTCTTCAAGGTTTTTTGGATTGGCCATTCCATCATCGCTTTAATTTTGTTAAGGGCCACTTTGGCACCTTCATGAGATACAATATATAACCCAAATATTCCAGTTCTTGTCCTTGAACCCCTAAGGCACACTTGTAGGGCTTTGCATGCTATTGCTTCTCTTCAATAGTTTTTAGACCGTTTCAACATGTTTGTCAGGCCAGGAGTAACTCCAGTTTGGCAGAAAACTGATACAATTTATTTCATTAGGTATCCATTGTTATATACAAAGAATGTGACTGCTCAATTCATCTTCTTGATGACTGTTCACATTCCAAATTCACCCAATCGCAGAGGATTAGGTGTTAACATTCCCCCCCTTAATCTGAAGGGATGTTGGTGAGTCCAAGCATCGTTCTGAACCTTTCAAGCTTTTCTCTTCCAAGCGCTTTGGTGAAGATGTCTGCAATTTGCTCATTTGTGGAACAATGACGGAGATGGATTGTTTTGGCCTCAACATGATGTCGGATCAGATGATATTTAGTATTGATGTGCTTTGTACGATCATGGAACTTTGGGTTCTTGGCCAACTTTATTGCAGAGGTGTTGTCAATCATGAGTGGAGTTGATTGTACTTGTTTTACCTGCAAATCTTCAAGAATTTTCCTGAGCCACACAATTTCTTTCGTTGCTTCAGCTGTTGCCACGTATTCTGCTTCTGTTGTGGAATCTGCCGGAACTGATTGTTTGTGTGATCTCCAAGAGACAGCTCCTGATCCAAGACTCATAGCATATCCTGAAGTAGATACTCCAGTTTCTTTGTCTCCATCGAAGTCTGAATCAGAGTATCCAATCAAGCTGAAGTCGTCTACCTGTGTATACTTGATTCCAAGGTCTTGAGTTCCCTTCAAGTACCTTAGAACTCTTTTTGCAGCAGACCAATGTCCCTCACAAGGCTTTTGCATAAACCTGGAGAGGATTCCAACAGCAAATGAAATGTTTAGTCTAGTAGTAGTGAGATAGATGAGACTTCCTATAAGCTGTATGTACTTTGTTGCATCCTCAAATTCCTTTCCTTCAATAGATGTGAGCTTTAAGTTTTGTTCCATTGGAGTAGAAAGAGGATTGCACTCTGTCATGCCAAATCTGTTTAAAAAATCTCCAATGTATTTCTTTTGAGAAAGAAATATGGATTTTGGATGTTGGGTTACTTCAATTCCAAGATAGTAATGAACATAGCCCAAATCAGTCATTTCAAAGCTTTTTCCTAATTCTTTCTTTATGGATGCAATATAACTTTCATTGTTCCCTGTCATTAAAAGATCATCTACATATACCACAAGATATACAACTGTTTTGCCAACTTTCTTGACAAATAAAGTTGCATCATCAAGATCAAAATGATTGAAGTTGAGTTTCAGAAGATGCTCAGTTAGCTTTTCATACCAGGCTCGTGGTGCTTGTTTGAGGCCATACAAGAACTTCACAAGTTTGCATACTTTATGTTCATGTCCTTTCACAGCAAATCCTTCAGGCTGGGACACAAAAACATTTTCTTTTAGATCTCCATTCAAGAAGGCAGTTTTTACATCCATTTGATGGACTTTCCAACCGTTCTGAGCTGCTAGTGCAAGAGTGTCCGGATGGTGGCCCATTTTGCTATGGGGGAAAAAGTTTCCTAATAATAGACCCCTTCCTTCTGTGCAAAACCTTTTGCCACAAGCCTAGCTTTGTGCTTGTCAAGTGAGCCATCAGCTTTGTACTTGTTCTTGTAGAGCCACTTGCAGCCAATTGGTTTGGTTCCAAATGGAGGATCAACCAGCTTCCAAGTGCCGTTCTTTATGAGGGCATCATACTCCTTTTGCATCGCTTCTTTCCATTCATTATGAGAAGCAGCTTCTTTAAAGGAAGTTGGTTCAAAATCTGTAGACAAGTTCAATTCACAATCATAAGAAACATCCATATCAACAGGTGAATTAGAGTCATCTACATCACCTCCATTTTGTCGTTTGAATTTCTGGTTCTTGTTTCCAATTTCATCAGGATGAACACTTTCAAGTGTCTTTGTCAGCCACTTTGGGGGACCTTTCTGAGATGGTCCAGGCTCTATTGATTGAGTTGGGACTGAATCAAGATTGTGTCTCCCAATTCTATCAATTACATCACTTAAAGCATCATCCGTTGTTGGAGTTTCATTCGGGGGAGAGTGTTCTTCAGAAGAAGATTCCACATGTTGATCTAGAATAGGAACCCCCCTTCAAGATGTGGAATCTGATTATCAAATTCTGAAATTATTTCAGTTTTGCGAATCTATCCAAGCGATCAAGTTGCCGCTCAACAACATTGTCAGATTTGGATGATTCAAGAAAAATTACATCTCTAGATATAACAAACTTTTTATTTTCTTCATCATAGAGGCGGTATGCTTTGGAGGTGTTTGAATACCCCAGGAAGATACACTTACGATTTCTAGCACCAAGTTTGTTTCTATGTACCTTTGGTATCAAAGCATAACAGGTGGAACCAAAAATCCTGAGATGTTTGACCAAAGGAACATGTCCATACCACAATTCATAAGGAGTCTTGTTTCTTATAGCACTAGATGGACATCTATTCTTTATATATGCAGCACATAGAACATAATCAACCCAAAAAATTATCTTTACATTTTTGAAAAAAAGCATGGATCGTACCATATTCAAAATTGTTCTGTTCATTCTTTCAGCTACACCATTCTGTTGGGGATTATAAGGCACAGT
>APFE030385059.1:0-16872 GCA_000404065.3 Pinus taeda
ATAGTGGCACGCCATCTATATTTTCATATTCTGGAATCCCTCGAGTGATCACTTCCATATTTCATTCCATCTCTACCATAGGATCTGATCCTTCCTCATATGGAGCATCTTCTAGGTAAAGTGCTAACCGTTGTGCAATTGGTGACATGCCAGGAGGCTTTTCTAGTCCTACATCTGTACATTTATCACAAGTAAACTCTCACATACATTTTAACATGAAAAAAACTCATAAAACTTGAAACAATTCAGAAACAAGTTTTACCTGCATCAATCCACTATTCACCTAGTGGTAGAGGCAGATCTGCATCCTACTTAAGAATAGTCATCTGCAACGATCAATTGTTAGTGCAGCCAACCAAAAAACGGTTGAGGGAAATGCATCCGCTGACCCCCTCTTCCATGAGGAATGATCTCACTCCATCTGAGCAGCCTCGGATCTTGTGGAGCTGGATCCTCCACCTCTACCCACTAGTACCAAAATAGGGGCACAGGCTCCACAAAGAAAGTGACTGAAATCGAACCAAAGCCGAACTACTTCAAGTTTCCCATCTTGCCTTTGGTCAGTTTCCTCTTCATGTTGGCCAATAGCCCCTCACACCAGTTGAACAATATTGGAGTAAGGCATCCTATCACATACTGGAAATATGATTTCAAGATCTTGTGCAAAGCCTGCGCCCCAACTATATGGGCCATGATGTGTAGGATTGTCCTCAAGGGAGGTTGTTAATGGTTCCTATCTTCTCCTTCTCGCTCACAATTGTCTCTGCACCCGGCTAATGCCTTCTAATTAAGGCATTAGTGCTATCACCTCCAACACGAGCTCCGAAGAGTTGAACTCTTCCCCCTTTTCTGGAAAATGTGGTAATGAAGTAGATATCATCTACTTCCAGCTCTAGTTCTTGGTCTCCAATGATGAAGATATGTTGATAAACATCCCATAAACTAATCAAATAGTGTAGTAGCTTGTTTTGAGCTCTGAGTCTTAGGGTTCAGAAGAATTTCAATAGCCCACAGTTCCTCAAAGAATTGACACATTCAAGATCTTGGGAAGCCTTGTGATCTTCTCCCTCATGGCCATTTTCCTTCCATTCGATGTCCATGTTGTCGAAATCTCTTGCAAAACCACCATTAACAATGATTAAATGCATTTTCATGGGTTAAAAACTCAAAAATTTTGATCCAAAGAGAAGTTTTCTCTTCATTTTTTCCATCCTAAGGCCAGTGTGACTATTTTAATTAATCTCACACTGATAGTGTGAGATCCTTTTAGGCTCAGGGGAAATCAACACGGATCCGATGAGCAAACCTGGGCTGATCACCCTCGATTTTAATTTTTGAAATCCTCTCTCCTGACTGACAAAAACCCTAAGAAATGGCATGAAAGTAAAATAAAAAGCAAGAGAAAAGGCAGAGCTCTTACCTACAACTGACGGTTTGGGAAATGGTGCCCTGGATCTCCCACACTGCTTGCCTGAAAAATAGAAGAAAATGGGGTAAAATGCACTCTCTAACCTACTCCAAGTGAAATGGTAAAAATTACTTTTGGTCTATTTATAATTTTTAAACACATTTTTGCCAATATTTTATTATTTTCCTCGATGTCGGTGATGTGTGGTTGTCTTTGTGCAGTTACAAGGTCTTTTCGGCGGTTACAATGATCATTTTCTACTGATTCAATGAATTTTTGTTTTATCTCTTTTTCAGACTCGTTAAAAACAAACAAAAAAGGAACACCCCCTGGAGTCATCTTTAAGCTCTTTTCTGACTCTCAAAATATGAAAATATTGTTGAGTACTTGTCTTTTCGAACTTGTTAAATTAAATGAATTAGTGTCATCTCAGTATATGTTTACCCGTCTTTTGGGTTGATGTTGATTATTTACGAAAAAGGTACATCTTGGTCGATGTGGTCAAGAGGTTCTCTCGAATATTGTTTTCTACCTTTTCAGGTTCGACAAACAAATTACGAAAAGGGAAATGATGGAGTTCTATTTTTTCTTTCTCTTTTCCAAACTCTCTAAATATGAAAAAGACAATGAGTTATTCTTCCATTGGACTCGTAAAAAATTAAACGGTGAGAGACTTGTCACCATGACGAGACCGAGTTTCTCTTTCTTAGGGCTCGTAAAACTTACTAGGATGGATTCATTTGAAGAATGAACTTATATGAAAAGCATATCCTATCCCCTTCAATCTTGTGATTAAAAATAATTGGGGTACTCGCTATAAATAGTGGGGAAAATGAAAGTGAAAAATCGCTTGTAGAGGAAGCATGTTGCGCTTGAACATAACACTCATTTATTTCTCGTGTCGCGTTTGGGATATCGTAGCTCAGTCACTTGTATTTCCGGGATTAGGTGATCCATTTTGCCTCTCATCTGACTATTCCATTTTGTCATCATGACCCTTGGTCTTATGTTGAGTCAATTGCTGCCATGCTCTGGAGTCATGTCACTGATGTTCAAGAGAAGTCCTATATGTAGTTCATTACCTATACATTTCTTGACCCTTTTCTACAATCTTGGATCCTACTCATTCCACTTTATTCCTTATTTCGTGTCGATGATGGGGGAATCATCATGGCCCTTCTTTGACGGGTCACTTCATGTCAACTTCAACTCATTATCTAGGATGATGACTTAGAGACTCCCTTTCAGTACCTTAGAGCCTGGATGCCTTAATGGAAAGTTCTTCGCACCCAATGACAAGTTTTCATCATTGGCCTTTGATCAGATGATTCCAAGAGTGTTCGGCTTCAGCTTCATTTTCACATTCACAGATTGTATAGTCATACCTTGAGGGTCATTGTCATTATTGGTGCTTCCTCTCTTGCTTATTAATGGTCCACATCATTTGCCAGTAATCAAGTGGTTTTCTAGCATGTTCGACTTCAAAACATTCATTCGCATGTTATAATTTTTACTTTGATCAAGTTGGGGGATAGAGCGCAAGACCCTGAGTTTTATCTGATATGACTCAGGTTGAGTGGAGTTATGTATTGTTAATGATTATACACATGTTTCTTCTATACGAATGGTTGTGATGATACCGTGGGACTCTATATTTATGATGATGATGATCCTTTTATATTAGGTGGCTGCATCCATACCTTCGATCCTAGACTTACAAGTGATCCCTTTCATTTGGACGGTCGTGCCCATGCCATGGATCTCTTCACATAGTCCTTGCTATCTAGATGGTTGTGTCCATACCGTGGATTCATGTTTTGATATCATATATGTATATGTATATGTGTCCTTGATTTGCAGGTCTCCTAACAGTGTTTGTTCTCGTCCTTGCAAAGGCTCGGAAAGAATCTCAACCATCACTACCTATTCTACCTTCATGTTTTAGGGGGCATCTCTTACACATTATTTTGTCACGCCTCCTACACTTCTCTGTGTCATACCCCAAAGTGCCTGGAACTTGGCAATCATGCAGTGTACCCATCCTGATATGTAGCTCATATCCTCCGTGAAACACTGATGGAAACATTCCTTGAGCCTTCCTTGAAGAAGTAAGCTCTAAAACCCTAATTTCAAGATCAATGCGACCCTAACACTGGAAACTAGTGTTGATTGCTAGCTGCAATATATTGGCCTCATGCTATTAGCACACTTTTTGCTTGGCTACTCACGTTGATCCCTAAAAGGAAATTTTTCCCAAAGAGGACAAGAAGCTTCATGATCTAGAGGCTTCCAGAATGACGAGCTGGAGGTTGTTCAGTGTGGATGTGGTCGATTTCTCCCAATATTTCCCTTTTGATCTTATCCCTATGAGATACCCCCTTGAGATGAGGGATTCCCCTATGTTTGGAGAGATCATAACTCCATATCCCTACCTATATATTCACCCTCCCCCATTCCAAAATTATTGGTCTCTGATTGTTTGCACCCTTATGTTGAGCTACTTCCTACATGCTACTCATTTGGCTTGGAGAAGGAGTGCTTGGAGAGCTTGAGCTTGGACTTGGAAATTCACTCAATGAGAGCTTATTGACATCAAGGCTTGGTTTTATGCTTCCTCCTTTATTTTATTAATATATACAACTATTGGTTCACTTTACATAAATTTTTGTGTTAATGCATCATTTATCTTAATGCTCCTTGATATGTTAAGTGGATTACTTTCGATTATGCCAGTTGTAATTGTATGCTTCGTTGTGTCTTTGATCTCTTGTAGGAATTCAAACACTATGAGCAGTAGAGCTGAGCCTGAGCTGCAAGCAATTTGAGGTATTCAACAAAGGAGTACATTATAGCATCAGAACAAGGTAGGCCATCTTCATCTTTCTCTCATTTCGATTGTAATTTAGGAAAGTCTCTTGTATATTTTCATGTAGGTTACTAGTCCCATTCATTGGGCTAGAGGGATTGTCTCTGTCCGAAGAGAGGATTTACCTAGACAACACCTAGGATCTGTATCTCCCTTTAAGGTTGAAAGCACCTAAAATGGTCATATGGTAACCATCCCGTGACTAAGTATGGTAGACAGTGCACATTCATAATTTACTAAGACATTTGAAAATGAATATTTGTGTGAAATACTTTTACAGATTTGACATTGAATTGGTCCACCTTGATAATATTATGGTTCTTGTACCCATGTTGTTGATTTGACTTGATTCCTTGAGTATATGTTAGATGATCCTTCTAGGTGCATTTTAGATCCCTTATGGGATGATATGTTGTTTTCATAGATGGTGTTTGACTACTCTGATGATGAAAGAAATCAGTTAGACAAAGGATGTTGTGTTTGCATTGATTTCAACAAGAGACACTTGATGTAATGCAACATGTGATGAAATGCATTTGATTTCATGCTTATGACAGTGTTTGGGAACATGAATTTATGGTCTAAAGTTGAGCTGCAGGTCTGGGAGGAGAAAGAAGTAAATTCAATATTGATAGAATCTTCTCTTGATTTCCTCTTCATGCCTACGCAGATTGCATAATTTCCATTACTTTTACCTTATATGCCCACATAAATCTACTCTAAATTGTTGTTATATACCCATGCAAATTTCTGTAGGTGAACAATTCACATTTTGTGCATGCACGCAAAAAACCATATGCTTTTTCTCTAGTATTTACCCATGGTAATCACTCCACTAAGTCAAGGCACCTTAGACTTCATCAAAAACATGTGTTTAAGTTTGAAAAGGTCTCTCATTTATTGAAGAAGATGATTGGTCAAGTAAAAAAGAAATATTCAATGTGCTAGACTATATGAATAGTGTATGAACATGGGCGATTATTTCTCCATTTCCCTAAGTGTAATTATTTCCTAATCATTCTCAGAAAATATTTATGTGCAAAAGAATTGTAAAGTTTGGTTCGATCCATTGAGAGTGAGAGACATTGTAAAGAATTGTGAGAAAATTGTCAGTGGAGTGAACATTGCACAATGCTTGTAAGGACTTGCTAAAGGAGATCAGAGTTATTATTATAGATTGTTGAGCATGTTACAGTAAGTGTTTTATGCAGAGTATGAATTTTTGAGTGAATAAAGTGTTGAAGAATTGGTTTCATCTTGTAGATTTTGTTGAGGCTTCTCAAAGAGGTAGTAGAAGGGTCATTGAAAGGTTTCTAATTAAGTGTTATAGGTTGTTTCTAATTAAATAGAGTGCAGTGGAAAGTGACAAAACATGTGATGTGATAAGTATGTTCAAGGTGATGGTATTGGGTTGATGGCCTATGCTGACGCAAACTAGGTAAGTAATTCACTAGATTGGAAAAGAACTTTAGGGTGTTGCTTCAACATCGGATCGATTGTTTCTTTGCTACATTCGGAAGCAGAAGTCCATGGCAGTGAGTTCTGCATAGGTAAAGTACATAATAGCTAGCATGGCTACATGTGAAGTCATATGGCTTCAGAAGCCACTAGTAACCTTGTTTGGGTAGAGGATGGAGATGACAGTGATACACTGCGAAAATCAAAGTTGTATTAGTTTATTTGAGAATCCAATGTTTCATGATAGGTCCAAGAATATAAACATTAGGTACCACTTCATTATGGGTTGTGTACATTGCATGATTTTTCAGCTACACTAAATACCTACAGATGAGCAGGTAACAGACATTATGATGAAGGCATTAGGGAAGGCGATATTCATCTTCCTCAGAGACAAGATGGGTGTTATGAAAAACACCTTCCTTGCTAAGAGGGAGTACTAGTTCATGTAGCTCGGGTAGGTGTTCTAGTCTCAGGTGGTGTCTATGAGGCTAGAGAGACAAATGGACTAATTTTCTTTAATACCTAGAAAAATTTCTAAGGAAAATTACCTTAATTAGAATTAATTAACCAATTTATTTATTTTCCTAAGTCTAACTTAGGGAAATGGATAAGTTAATCGAGATTAATTGAGGTAAATTTATTTTCCTCTAGTGACATCTAGAAAAGTCATTTGAAGGGGTCAAAATGATCTTAGACATCGATTGAGATTAGATTAGATTGAGATTGGAGATAGTTATTCTAATCTCAATCTCAATCTAATCTAATCTAAATAAGTGTCGATGCTAGAGAATAATTATTAGAGCTTTTCAATTTTATGGAAAGCAATTGTAAAAGTTCAATCATAGATTTTGCTAAAAAATAATAATAAAATCCACATTTGCTGCACTAGTTTCCCTTTGGGGTTTTTCCAAGGCATTTTTCCAAAATTATAGATGTTCATTTTATGTGTGGGTTTGCAATATTTTCTCAGTTCGTGTGATTAAATTTTTTGTGAAGTTGCAGTAGTGTTGTATTTAATATTTGTTGAAACTTTTTCAAATAAGAGAATAATAACCAGTAACTGCCACATTATTTGACAAATTTCATAATTATTTTTTCTAGTCTCTTGTCTAAGGGTTTGGTGATGAATGATCTACCTTCTTGCAATGTGGCAAATATTCTTGGAACATAGTGGTTAAGGTCTTATTGTAGGTTTCAAATTTCCAAATATTGGTTGGGCTCCATAGTATGGTATGACTAGGTTAGAGAGGTAAGTTCTTACTTTTTGTTATTTTCTTGAAGTGTGTGATTGCTTTCCCTATTTTTCTTGTGAACAAAAGAAATATTCATTTCCCTTCAAGTAAAAGTACCCCCTAGTTGTCTAGGGAAACAATATGATTCTAGAAGCACCTTGCATTCATTTGACCATGTGTTGTAGAGCATTTAATCTTTAGGGCTAATTGGATGTAAGATTTAAGTTGTGAACTTGAGAAATTAATCATAAGCCTCAGTTAAATTAAAAAATAACTAAATTTTCACTTGCTCCGACTTTGTAATATAAAGCATTGACATTAGTTGACCTTAGGGAATGCCCTCATCACTAGGATCGTCCATACTCTAAACTAAGATAGTGAAAAACACTAAGGCTATAGTGATGGGTTGTCTAAATTTCCCTTAAAGTCTCATTATTGTACTTACGACTTTAAAAACCTCTGGTAAGGTGACACACTATTCAAATTATTTAAATCGATATATATATATTTTATATATCATATTACATCATTAATTTTAAAAGATGAGCAACCTTCCCATTGATTGAATGACAATGACATAACCCAAATAAAATATTGGAATCTTTGTCCAATAATCGATAGGAAAATGGTAACTTAATCGGAATCATGATTTATTTTATGCTTTCAATAAAATTTATAAAACCAAGAGATTGATTAGAAAGCACTTAACAACAGGACTGGTGATTAAAAAACAAGAGTCATAATGATATTATCTCATTTATGGTTCCATCAGAGTCTACCCAATAATAGAATATTCTTTAATAAGATTGAGATAAAAAGAGTGTTGGGAATTGTTATGGTTGCATAACTCCAAAATGGATTTGCTTTGAAAGGCAGGACCTCGTGAAATATGTTCATGTGAAATACAACATGTGCGCTTGATTTTCTCGTGGATAAGTGTGACATTGTATCTCATATTTGTTCATGTGTGTGGCTATTGATTGTTGTAATGACATTTTGTTAATTTAATTTTATTATACATTTTAAAATTTGATAGATAATTCAGAGATTTTAAAATTTAATAGATAATTGAGAGTAATATTCATTCCTTGCATGACCACAACATCTGTGGTTGATTGACAGTTCTGGTGGATAAGTGTGGAATTTCAGGCCTGAACACAACGCGCCGAACTTATCTCGATCGTAGGTTTCTTTGGACTTATTGACGTGGTTCACTGGGTCCCTCCCTTTCGTTATGGTTTTCGTTTACATCCCATCTCACTTTATCTTTTAATACTGCATAGCTATATATTTTTAGTATTTTTTTTTGCTATTTTATGTAAGGACTTTGGACACCACATATGTCCACAATGTTATGATATTGTCCACTTTGGGCCTAAGCCCTCATGGATTTGCTTTTGGACTTACCCCAAAAGGCCTCTTTCCAATGGAGATATTTGTCCATCCTTATATACCCATGATCCTCCCCACTTCTAGTCAATGTGGGACTTTGGTCGTATACCCAACAATCCTCCCCATGGACAAAGGACCATCGAGCCTCCCCTCAAATGATTATCCATCCGTCCACTCTCTACCAACCAGGATTCTCCGCTCCAATGCGTTGGAAGCACACGCCTTACATGGCGCACCACCTACCTCGAGAGCTTGCTCTATCCCAGGTCAACTCCTCTTCACCGTGTTGGGACCAGGACACGTCCATGAAGAATCTGAAGCACAACGCCCGTCTAACCGAGCTCATCCACGGATCTCATCGTGATATTACCGGGGCCCACCAGCTTCGTTCGGCATTCCGAAGATTCATCCACTTGGCTAACTTCGGGGCATGGCTCTGATACCACTTGTAAGGACTTTGGACACCACATATCTCCACAATGTTATGATATTGTCCAGTTTGGGCCTAAGCCCTCATGGATTTGCTTTTGGACTTACCCCAAAAGGCCTCATACCAATGGAGATATTTGTCCATCCTTATATACCCATGATCCTCCCCACTTCTAGTCAATGTGGGACTTTGGTCGTATACCCAACATTTTAAACCATACTAATAAGAAAAAAATACGCACCAATTTAATAAACATGATAGTTAATACATTAATAAGCACGAATTTTATTAATTTTTTGTTATTTTAAATCATATTAATAAGTAGATTTTTATTCACCATTTAATGATAGCAATTATTTGGGAGCTGAAACAAAACTACGACAAAAATCCAACTCACTTTATTCTTCATTTAAATGTTATTTTAAGATTTATCTGAACAAATAATATAATAAAAATTGATCATATAAATATTAAGTAAAATTTTGGATAAATTTAATTGATAACATAATTTTACAATTTTTATTTAAAATGTTATTTTAGGATTTACATTAAGTGTAGTTTAACTATTTGAAATTATTTTTTTAAGCTAGAATTTGATGATAGATTTTTTATGATATAGTTTAACTATTTGAAATTATTTTTTTAGCTAGAATTTGATGATAGATTTTTTATGATATTGTGAACTTTTTTGTGAATTAAGTCATTTAAGATTTTGCACATCAGATGGCATGCATGCATGGAACATCCAGCAGCTACGGTCTTGCGTACAACTATCAACATAAAGCATCCATGGGCATCCTGCTCTGGTCCTGCCGGATGACCACCTAGCCTTGCATCATTCTTTCAACATTGGTCCCGCTCATTTGAAATTTGAAACTCCCGCCTATTTGAAATTTGAAAATCATATATAACGCCTTCCATAAATATGGCAAAGACCGTCTTACTCGTAATTTGCTTTTTAATTTTTTCTGCTAATCTGTAACTACCAGCGCAAAAAAATACACAAAATTAACAGATGTCTTTTTGAGACACAGAGACCGTTTTTTTGAGACACAGAGACTTGAGCAAAGACAATCACCACTCCACTTGTTTGTTAGTGAATGCAGCAATAACAAGTTTATGGACAGGTTTTCTCATTGATATTATAAACAATGTGTTATTTGTTATTTTTATTTTTCTTTTCGCTGATACTAAGAATATCACTGACCTCCCTGCTCACTCAATGTTTAAGCAGTTCCAGAATCAGAGAAAGTCCTCGTCTTTAAATTATGGCCCAATCGGTGACATTCTAAACAGTAAATTGCTTATTTTTACATTTACTTTTTGGTTTATAAATAATTATTTTTGCTGATAATATAGAGTTTGTTCCAGTTTTATTAAGTATTACAACAGTTTGTTCCAATTTTTTTTGGTATTACAAACAGTTTATTCCTGCTTTTTTTTACCGTATTATAAACAGAAATATCTTATTTCTATTTTGAGTTTTTCATTTTTAGGGCTATTGCTTCCGTTATTTCCACTTCCTCAGATTATTTTTCTTTTTCCTACAACTATTGGTTATGGTTATTGTAAAAAGAAATTTTCCCATTGTCCTTTGAAAATGAGGCAATTTCTTATAAATGGGACTTAATGGAGAATATGCATTTCTTAAAGAAAATCACATCGGAAAGGTTTAAAGGGAGGACTTAAGCAAAGGCGAAAGGACTCCCTGATTAGCGATCTCTGACATATCGCATCGGAGGAAGGCGTCATGCGATATCAGAACCACGTGCCATTTACATGTGCGATTAGCGATTGCGATATTGGTGATCGGCGATGGGGTCGCGCAAATACCAAGGGGGCCGTTACATCTGACATACGCCGATGCGATGGGCCGATAGTGATAGCACCGATAGAGCGATCAGCGATTGGCGATCAACGAATCCCCGATACAAGGGCCATTGCGACTTGCAACATGCGATTGCGATATGCGATCGGTGATCGACACAAAGGAGCCATGCTAATGCAACGTGCGATTGCGACATGCGATAAAGGCCAGACCCGATAAGGTTATGGATGCGATTTCATAATATTTGAAATCTGGCTGAACAACCCATGATGTGTTTTATGTGCGTTTTCCCATGTATTTCCGTTATTTGGCTATTTCAGCCAGAGGAAGGAAAAACGATTAGGTGTCCATGCCTGCTGGTTCCTTTCCATTTGTAAACGGATTCTTGTAATGAAACAGTCGGTCTTCAATGATGGAGGCGACTATAACTGATGTATTACAAAAATCACAGGGAGCTCAATTGACAAGGTTGCTAAAGGTTGCTGAGATTCGCTTGGAGGTCGAGCGAACCACTGATAACACAGAGAGGCAGAGTTATGCTCAAGAGAAGCATAGAGAAGCCCAAGAGGCTCAGAGATGCTTGAATGTTGAGTGTAAGCCCAGAGGAGGCAGTCTGCGGAGTCGAGGTGACTCAGAAGTAGAGGGTCACTTGGAGGTCGAGCGAAACCAGAAGCTCCTGAAAGCCAGAGAAGCCACCAGAGGTTGGGGGCAATGGCAAAGGGGTGATTCCTCAGAGAGCTAGGCACAACAGAGTTGTAGATCCAGAGAGCTTAAGCACAGCAGAGTTACAAAGCAAAGAGCCAAGAGTCAAGAGCCAAGAACCAGAACCAAGAGCCAGAGCCAAGTGCCAAGAGCCAAGAGCTAGAGCTAAGAGCCAGAGCCAAGAGCCAAAGCCGAGAGCTAAGAGCCAAGAGCCAGAGAGCCAAATAGCCAGGGTTAAAAATGGCATTCTAAGCCCATTGGTTCAGTTGTAAACCATTGGAGTTGAGTGTGGAACTTGTAAAAGAATTCAAGCGATAATCCCAAAGAACCTAGTTGAGTTGACTAGAGCTCAAGGAGACGTAGCCCAAAATATCAGGGGGAACTCCATATTATATTGTTGTCTTTTGTGATTGCTTATTGCTGCATTGCATTTACTGTTATATGTTTAAATATCAATTTAAGCAATTGAACTCAAGCACTTGAACAATTAAAGGCAAACAAAGCATACACCTATTTCAAGTTCTTTTAATTCTGCAAATTATCAATCATAAGCATAGATATTGGAAATTGTTTAAGCTTTGGAGTGGGAGAGGTTCTTGTAGGCAGACAAGAAGCCTTTAGTGCCCCATTTCAGATCAGGTGGTATCAGAGAATCAGGTTAATTAACCCCACCTTCAAAGAAGGTTATATCAGAGAAAGTTATACCAGAGCAGGTGGTATCATGATGCTTGATTGATCAAAGCAGGATGTTTGATTGACAGAGCAATCTATTTGCTTGCTTAACTTGAAAGGTGTTTAAACAGTCGAGGATTGATTGTTTGATTGTTTGTAAACTAACTGTTGTTTGAGTTTGTAGAGGTGAAGGGAAAGCTATTGATAGCTAAATCCAGGAGAGGACAAGAAGGAAGAAGCACTGAAGGCATTCTTCTTATCCCAAAGGACCTCAAAGAAATCCTTGAAGCACAAGAGGTTTGTTGCAAAAGGTTGCTTGAATAAGCTCTTTGTTAATCTTGTTTGAAGTTATTTTGTTCATTTTGATAATGACTACTTCTACAAGAGAGTCCTCAAATCCTTCCTTCATCACAAGATTCTTTAATGAAGACATGAAGCAAGACTTGTTCATCATGATGCATATGGTGAGAGAAATGTATGAGGATAGAAGGAAGAGCATCATATAGAGAGCAGTTGAATTCCATGAAGGAAGAGAAGCAATCACTTTCTGACAAATTGCAGGAAATGGAGAGGCAAATTCATATTGCAGATATGAACCTGAAAAGGATGCATGAGTTGGAGACACAACTCTTTGTTGCCAAAGAAGCCTTAGTTAAGTATCAGCTTGAAGAAGAGGTAAACAATTCCTATTTGTCTTCAAATTCTTCTAAGAATGTTTATATTGGTTCTTTTGAAAAACATACCAGAGGCGTAGGTTCCAAGTTATTGTCCAAGATGGGCTATGAAGGAAAAGGCTTGGGAAAACATGCACAAGGTATAGTTGAGCCAATAATAGTTGAGGAAAGGCCTAAGAATTTGGGTCTTGGCTATGGACAAGCTTATGGATAAAGTTCCAAAGCTTCCATGAAGACAATTGAAACAGTTCCAAGAAGGAGTTTCATTGCAGGTCTTCTACCTCAAAAGTGTAAGGATTGTATTCTTAGGGAATGAAATAGTTTGAAACATACTTTGCAGGACAAAGGTGTTCATAAGCATACACTTGAACCAGAGAGTTGTGGAAACTCTGAAAGCCTTGAAGAGATTGATGGTGTTCCAAAGGGAGCCACTTCTTCATTTGATTCACCTCCTCATGAAGGTAATAAAGGTGAAAAAGAAAGGTATAAATATGGTTCTAATCATATTCATTTTGATTATGTAAAGCATGATAAATTTCTATACAAGTATGGGAAAATAATTGCATGTTCCTTTTGTGGTTTGGATAACCATAATATTTCTAGATGTTGGAAGAGAATGGCCACATGCAGGAAACTTTTGAAGGAAAAGATGTAAAGAGCCAAAGGTCCATTGGACAAGGAAAATCATGCTATCAAGAAGATGCACATGTGTTGCACTTATTATCATAAGCAAGGACATATTGCTGCAAAATGTTGGACTCTGAATCCAACAATGCTTCCACAAAACTTGAATATTGTGGAAAGAAAGAATGGCAGGAATGGAAAGGAAGTTTCTATAAATGATGTGTTTCAAGATGATTCACATGTTGCTATTGATGTGCAGACAAAGGAAGGACCTTTGAAATGGATTGGTAATAAATGGTTAGAGTTCTTATCCAATTAAAGTTGCATATCTTTTGATGTGAAAAGAAATGTATCACATCTATTTGCATTTCTTGTTAATGGAATGCAAGTTGCAGATTTTTACCAAGAAGGTGAATGGAAAAAGTTGAGTAGGAGGCTCACTTTATTGTTGCAACATTATATTCATTTCATCTTCATAAGTAAAATGTACTTAAACGAAAGTTAAAGGATGAAATGCATGCATGAGAATGGTGTGCATGAGCACAGGGATGTTGATGATCTCCTTGTATTTGAACATGTATGTGTGATTAACTTGAAGGGTTGATTACTTTGTTGTAAACATGCATGTAATGCAATATTGACTTGAGAAAAGTTGATTTGGTCTCCAAGATGGAGATGATGATGAAGTGTTTCATCTTTGAAAAAGAACTGTAGAATTCTTTTTCTACATGCTTGACTTGAAGGGTCAATGGTCTTAAAGGCATGTTTTGTTGGCTTGTTATCTAGTCAATCATTTGTATGCAGATGTAAGACATGGACGTAATTCACAAGATGTGAAAATCTGTTTCTTTTGATGAAGCAAGAGTTTAGGCCATCCAGTTTTTGTCTGTGATTCTTTTGTTCTTGACAAGATGTCAATAGAACATTTTTGTAACAGATATAAATGAAAATTGTTGTGAAGAAGATGTAACTTCACATTGGTTTGAGCCACCTTGGATCAATGATCAAGGTAGAGAAGTTCAAACTACCTTCTGTGACCTTCTCAGTGGGAGTTCTACAGGAAGTCAAGGAGGAAGACAGGTCTTCCCAGGATGACAAGCACATCCAGGAAGGGAGTGTTCAAAGACTTTGATTCAAAGGCACTATGCAAGGAAAGTGTATGGAGGCTGAAAGAAGAGGGTGAGGTACTCTCATTTATTGTTCATATCAGTATATCAGTCTTTTGGAGTCCAAAAGCTTTTTAGTGGGAAGGCATGATCCAAAATGGATCTAACATAAACTTCTAAGTCTATGAACTTTCCTCACATAGGAAAAACGAAAGTCAAAGGATGCTTTTGAAAATAGTCTCATTGCATAGATCTCTTCATTCTGAATCTAACACAATTTGAATGGGCTAAAATGGACTTCGGATGAAGAAGTTATTGTAAAAAGAAATTTTCCCATTGTCCTTTGAAAAGGAGGAAATTTCTTATAAATGGGACTTAATGGAGAATATGTGTTTCTTAAAGAAAACTACATCAGAAAGGTTCAAAGGGAGGACTTAAGTAAAGGCGGAAGGACTCCTTGATTAGCGATCTCCGACATATCACATCGGAGGAAGGTGTCATGCAATATTGAAACCCCACCCTAACCACATATTCATTAGCGATCACGATATCAAGATCAATAAAGCCCACACAAATACCAAGGGGGACGCTCAATGAGACATCACAGATGCAATGGGTAGATGAAATAAGGCAAATAGAGTGATAGATGATCGATTATAAACCAACCCTAATACAAGGGTCGTTGCGACTTGCGACATGCGATTGCGATATGCGATCGGTGATCGGCACAAAGGAGCCATGCTAATGCAACTGCGATTGCGACATGTGATAAAGGCCAAACATGACAAGGTTATGGACCTAATTTCATAATATTTGAAATCTGATTGAATGGCTCATGATGTGTTTTTCATGCGTTTTCCTGTGTATTTCCGTTATTTGGCTATTTCAGCCAGAGGAAGGCAAAACGATCAGGTGGCCATGCCTGTCGGTTCCTTTCCATTTGTAAGCAAATTCTTGTAATGAAACAGTCGGTATTCAAAAATGGAGGTGACTGTAACTGATGTATTACAAAAAGGATAGGGAGCTCAATTGACAGGGCTGCTAAAGATTGCTGGGATTCGCTTGGAGGTCGAGTGAACCACTGATAACACAGAGAGGCAGAGTTATACTCAAGAGAAGCGTAGAGAAGCCCAAGAGGCTCAAAGATGCTTGAATGCTGAGTGTAAGCCCAGAGGAGGCACTCTGTGGAGTCGGCATGACATAGAAGCAGAGGGTCTCTTGGAGGTTGAGAGAAAACAGAAGCTCATGAAAGCCAGAGAAGCCACCAGAGGTTGGGGGCAATGGAAAAGAGGTGATTCCTCAGAGAGCTGGGCACAACAGAGTTGCAGAGCTAGAGAACTTGAGCGCAGTAGAGTTGCAAAGCCAAGAGATGAGAACCAAGAACCAAGAGCCAGAGCCAAGAGCCAGAGTTGAGAGCCAGAGCCAAGAGCCAAGAGCTGAGAGCCAAAAGCTGAGAGCCAGAGCCGAGAGCCAGAGTCGAGAGCGGAGAGCCAAGAGCTAGAGAGCCAAATAGCCAGGGATAAAAATGGCATTCTAAGCCCATTGGTTTAGTTGTAAACCATTGGAGTTGAGTGTGGAACTTGTAAAAGAATTCAAGCCATAATCGCAAAGAGCCTATCTGAGTTGACTAGAGCTCAAGGAGACGTAGCCCAAGATATCAGGGTGAACTCCATATTATATTGTTGTCTTTCGTGATTGTTTATTGTTGCATTTCATTTACTGTTATATGTTTAAATGTCAGTTTAAACAAACGAACTCAAGCACTTGAACAATTAAAGGCAAACAAAACATACACCTATTTCAATTTCATTTAATTCTGCAAATTATCAATCATAAGCATAGATCTTGGAAATTGTTTAATATTTGGAGTGGGAGAGGTTCTTGTAAGAAGACAAGAAGCCTTTAGTGCCCCATTTCAGATCACTGAGAGTATGCTCTATTAGTAAGAACTTGTTGTAGAAATATGGTGATAGAATTATAATTGCTCAAGAAATTTAATCTAAATCAAGAGACACAATTCTACACTAATTTGCAGAAACTAATTCACAATTTATAAAAACATTCATAAACATGCATCAATCACATACACAAGTAAAAAAATGTATCTAAGGGAATCCAACTGGTAAAAACCCCTTAAGCCTACTTGAATTATTCAAATGAATAGAGAATCCATTACAATTGCTAGCTCTAACTCTAAGCTCAACCTACAAAAGAATAATTGTTCTCTTTGCTCAATGAGAAGCTTTAACCCAGACTTAATGAATTTATTCCCCCACGTGAGCTCTTATTTCCTTGCGAAAATCGTGAGGACATTGGCCCCTATTTTTTAGAAATTTCCTCTAAATTGATTATGCAGTTCCCAACGATTGATCATTGATTGCATGCAACACTTGTACACTACATACTAGTCTACAATTGATGTTACACTACCTTGGAATCTCCACCACATCTGAGCTATTCAAATTCCTTGCATGCAT
>APFE030385075.1:615-45677 GCA_000404065.3 Pinus taeda
CCCTCACAATGGAAATATTGTGACTGTAGACCAACTTTCGTTCCCTAGTCTTGTTTCAACTACCAATAATATGACAACCCTCAATATTCCTGATTCTAAAGTGGTATCTACCCCACCACGGGTTAATTATGTGGCAACTGATCCCATGTTTTCAGTTACCGATGTAAGTGAGCCTCTCACTGTTTGCTCATCTTCCTCTGATTTAGATCTAGTAATTGACATGGAAAACTCTATGGGATTACTTGAACGCGATGTTCTTATCCCTTTTGAGTCCCTTGACATGTGTTCCTTCCAGAGAACTAGTCTTCCTTCTGATGAAGACCTCTTGGAAGCCATGATCAAGGTGTGTCCTGTTATCACCTAGAACTGCAGTGTTATGAACATAAAGTTGTCCATAAATTTTTGTTCTTTGTTGTCCAAAAATAGGTGTCTAATGGTTATTTCCCTATGTGTGTTACTTAGGGATTGAGTTTTATAAAGGTACTCATATGAATCATTTTCAAAAACCGTTAGCTATCCTCCATCATGATTATATGAGATATATCTTGTCTTGTATACGTCACTGGGTCTTTTCGCGTTTTCGCAGCGAAATTCTTATTGGTTGATTTTGCAGCGCAATGATGTCTTAGTCCTGTCACAGCATGTCATTACCCAGCCATTGTAGCGCATGTTGTTAACTTATATCTGTTTGCGCTACAAAATCGCGGATTCAGGGATTAAAACAGCACTGATTCTTAGAATATCATGTCTGAGGGATGAGTCAGTATGTCCGTCCGTTTAATTGTCAGAATGGCGTCCTTTCAAGTAAGTTTAAGCCATTATTTCCCCAATAGGTTCATAACCGCGCACCCAAAATCATTCAAATGGTCTATAATGCCGGTAGTGGTATGATGTTTGTTAATGCTATATGAATTGGTCTGTTTGCATGATAAGATTGTTAAGAGCAGAGGAGCCCAAGTTCATTCTCTATAAGGAACCTGATTGCAAGCGAGCCGGCGTTCAAAGTTTGAGTTTGCATTTGGAGCTTGAAGCTGGTAGTGTTTCTCTGCGCAAAGGAGTGCAAAGCAATATGGAGAAGAAGGGGCATCGGTCTGGAAGGTGTCAGAGAACTGAACCGGTGGGATTGGATCTCGCATTGAGAGATGAAGGTGTGAGACAAGCCTTTCAGAATGCTGGTTGCTGATCTTTTTGTGAAAAGCTACAAGGGGGGCATGCTGAGGTAACGAAAGCATTCGCCTTAAATTTTACTGGTTTAAGTTCTAAAGTAGCTATGCTAGAATTCCCTGTATCTTCAGAGGTGATTGCTAGGGTGACTGAAATCCTGAGAGGAGGGCAGGAGTGGTTCAAAAATTTCAAATTTGATATGAACCCCTACAAGGAGTTCCTGAAGGAACCTTATGTTAATGAAGATCTCACAAAGGCCGTGCCAAGGCATTATGTAAAAGAACACTATGCACTCCTCTTAACATGCATACAAAAATATTTAACCTGTGAAGGGAGGTATAAGAAGGTCTACTCCTATCATTTCAAACTACTACTGCATTTTACAGGAAAGGCATTTATAGATCTCCCATTTTACTTGTTTCGTAGTCTTAGTAAGATGTGTGACAAGATTCAATTGAGGAAAGATGAATGTGAGACATCAATGTTTCACCATGGTCTAGTAAAACTGTTAGTGCTGGATAACTTGCAAAGAATTGGTCGGGATTGGGATTCATTTATCTTTATAGCTGGTTTTCAAAGTAAGACAGGCCTCACCCCACTGCCTGTTAGAGAAAGAGAGAGGTTGACTGAAGAACCTACTCTTGCTGAATTAAAAAAGGAAATAAAAGGCAAGAAGAAAACCAAGATTCAGTTGAAGGAATTAATAAAGCCATCAGTACAGGTTTTGTGATAACATAATCTATTACTGTTAGACACTCACTTGGTGGTGATCTCCTCTTCCGTATATGGTGCACCATACCTCCTCACGCTTCTCCTGGTCCTTTGGAAAATCCTACAACTGCAAGGTCAAAGCACCCAAATGTGATTGCACCTGTGAAATACCTACGTTGCTTTTCCACCTGCAAGTGTAGCTTCCGTCTTAATGCTATTTCCAATGCTTTGGGTGTGGATATTACCTTTTGTTGTGTTAGTGGAATTCTAATATGTGGCAACAATCCTACTATAAACCATTCCTAGTGTTGTGCGTCAAGAATATGGAACGTCAATCTATCCATCTATACCTTGAATTGTTGGTCATAGGCCCAGACAAATTCACCAACATTTTTCTTTATCTCCTTAATCTTTGTTATGCACTAAGACTCAAATTTTAACTTCTTGAACTCCTTCAACAATGCCTGCTTAATATATGCTAGAGTCCTAGGCTGTCATGGGGGCATTATAGCCTTATACTTCATACCATTCCAGTGCAAGGTCGTAAAAAATTGTCTCTAGCTATATAATTTTTGTTCACTCATTTGAAATCTGCTCAATTATCTAGACTACCTCGCATACAAATAAGTGTTTCTCAGGATCCTTTGTCTTAGTTCCATGGAAAATTGGCAGCCTTAGTGCAATATCCACAATATAAATTATCTGTTGTCTTATGGTTTCTTGTTCATAATTCAAATTCTTTGTTGAAGAGGGGTAACTTCCAGTGCTTCTCCTAAATGTACTCTATGTTCTCCTTCTACAATCTATTCTTCTTCTTCACTACTCTCACTCTCACTACCTAACTGCCTTCAATGAATTAACTCTGGTGATTGAGAAAATATGATAAATAATGAAGAATTTACCTCTAATCCTGAAGGTATGTGCGAGATTGTGGGTTTAATTTAGGGGATGGCCAAGGCTTGGACAACGGGATCCAATGGGTCTTCTACACCAAGCTGGTAATCCCCTTCCTCTATCTCCTCTCCATCAAAACTTTGATTGGATGCTTCCCAACTATCTCCTTCTTCGTGATAGCTCTCTCCCCTGTCTTGGGTGGAGGGCCCTCTCCATGGCACAATGCTCCATCCCTAGTGTAGGCACTCTTATTCTCTCTCCTTTGCAACACTCTCTACTCTCTCTCCTTCTCGATCTTCCCAACAATCTGGATCTTCTTTATTATGTAGACTCTGATCATGTGCAACATACTTCTTTTTGGGTCTTTTGTAAGAAACGTGCTCCTTCCCGGTTCTTTTTCCTCTACCCAAACTACATACATATCTCGTCCCACTGCGCATGGTGTCAACTGCATTGCTTTCTTCGGTCCCTCTTAGCTACGACGTGCACATTTCCATTGTTTTTGTATTGGCCACACCACTAACACCCCAACGTCTCCTAGGATATCTTTGTCCCCTCTGTAGATCCTATTATTGCACTAAATCGCCTGCATTTCCTGTCACCTCTCTTTTTCTCGACATCTTTCCTTGTCTTTCCTCTTAAACTTCAACTCTTCCACAATGAATAATTCTTTTTCTCTACCTCTCCTTGCATTCCTTATCCCTTCTCTAACTTAATCCATCATATGATTAACTCCTTAGATCCCCACATTGCATAAAAATTTAGCCACTCATATCATCATATTTCAGTGACATCACGCCTTTATCATAGAGAAACATCTTAATCCACGTAGGTAATATTTTCAAATAACGATCACGGAATCCCTGAAAAAAATCTATTTCATCTACACTGAAAGACTGAGTAGATTCCACTGCAAGCTCAATTACGAAACCTTCCAAAACACTAGCTAGCCAAAATCAATAGCTTTGGATGCTGCATTACTCATCGTATTCGCCCTTCTTAGTAAATTTCGTTTCCAATTGTATGGTTCGGGCATACTCTAGATTCCTTGTTCCTATGCCTCTCTCTTCAACCATTACCACAAAATAACATGAAACTCATCAAAGAAACCTCTTGAAAGTAAAAAAGAATATACCTCTTTAACCATTCCTCTAGACTAAGATGCGGGTTCATTGGTTGCCTTGTTGCAAACTTGTGTTGTTTTTTGTCCAACCACTATTCCATCTCTTCTTTGATTCGTCTCCACATCCCTTCTTCAACAAAAACCTCGAGGTTTTGGCAGCAAAACCATTTTTTGGCACATAGAGGTGACCCAAGGTTCAAAGATAAGCTAACAAAAATCCCTAAGACAACGACATTTTTGAACATCTGCAAATAGGTGAGGTCTCACCTAAGGTATGTTGATGGGTTTGCAAGAACCTTTGAAGGTTATGTAAGGGAAAAGGGGAAACATATACGACTATAGTTCTAATTGATCCACTTCAAATGATGTCAGTCGCCATATGTCGTAGATACAACCACTTATAAGGAATTAAACTAAAATCCTTCACAATGCGTGCATAATATCCTAAGGGACTATGCCACACATAGGTTAAGTGGAAAGACATTACATAATCAATGAAGAAACTATTTGACACAAGTTCAATAAATAAAATGAAAAACTAACTCTCACATTGAACAGAGGAACATAGTTTAACTCACACGTCAATATTATTGTTGAAATTACGCCTCAATTAGAAAGTATCAACACAAAACATTCACCAAATGCTCTGCAAAGACTCTATAATTCATTCATTTATCCAACTACTTGTACAAGATGCATATATAGTAGAAACATGAAGAGCTGACATAAAATATTTGAATCCTTCATATTAACAACAAAATTTAGTGATATAGATTAGAAAGGTTATCATATGCCAAGATGAGAGAAATCAAACTATCAAGATATGCCATCGCAATTCATTCATCATGTCCATCCAAACTCCATTACAATTAGCATAATGAGAACAAAACCAAGAAGTATCAAGCAGCAAAAACATCTAGAGAAACAACTTCTACAGAATGGAATTAGGAAGAATATTATTTTGAAGAATAATTATAAAGGCAATAACAGAACCATCCAAAAGCAACAATAACTCTTTATATAACCTGATTTATAGTATTACACTCATGAGAATATTCAACCAGCTCGCCTATCGATCTTACCCTGATGAGTTGCCTACTCTTGTGCCAAATTGTAACCAACTGGTTGGCCATAATTTATCGAATCACAACCAATTGTTTAATTATAACTAACTAAATAGTACTGCTAGAGACTGTAATGTTGACAACAACATATTTTTGTTAGTCGTGGTTTTCGCTACTTGTGGTGTATATCTGCGTTATCCACCGACCTTTGTTGCGCACGATATTCCATTTTTCCTTCTTACCAAGCAATTTCTCCATACTTCCCAATCGGAAGATAGAGAACCTTTGAGTCAGTGGAAGAGGTGGTTGATCACCAATATCCATTTGGATAAGTGGAGGTAAGTGACGTAAAGATAAATCACGTGGGTGGTTTCTTCACATTCACATCGTTGGAAAATAAATTAAGTCCTAAACTTAGCTTTGCATAATGTAGAATATGCAAAGATAACAAAGGCATGATAAAAAGGGTAAGTTCCACTACTAGGCATAAGATAGGGTAGAAAGGTAAATATTAAATAATAAGTAAAAATAATTTACATGGGGACTAAAGAAATGATGTGGCATGGCCTTAGAAGTTGCCACATCATCTACCATGTGCCAGATATATGGACATGTTGACATGACATAGTATAACATATTTCAAGGGCCATATCTTGGTGTCTTATATTAAGGATGGGACAAATTTTATATCATTGGAAAGATCTTGACAAGTAAAAGGCGACAGAGGCCTTAGAAGTGGGGTTTGAAATGAGTAAAGGAAAGTGGAAATTTATAACCCCCACCTCCTCAAGGTGACCTAAAGAGTTGGTGTGTTACACCATCAAGTCTTACAACTCTATTAAGGGCCTTCTCTAGAAGATTAATGCATCCTTTAAAGCCTTGCATTGTTCGAATGACAAGTCTCATAAGCACACTTACTAATAAGATTTTATCTTCCATAAGAAAACCCAATAGATGCATAACGCTCTTACTCATTTGCTAGGTGAACACTTGTATTAGCTCTATATAAGGAGATTATCATCTCCCTTGGGCATATCAAGGTCAACGTGCAGCAATTGGACTTCATTGGAAAATATATCTTCTTCCACACTCCTACTAACATTTACGTCATTTGGCCATTGCTACAGGTTGATATTTATGGCCACCCACCTATTCCACTAAGTCAAAGTACAATTCCCCATCTTGTCTAGTTTTTTTTTTAGTTTTTCAGGCCTTGAACTTTCGGGGCCATCTTGAGGCCCTGAATGACATTTTTTTTACATGGCAAAGGCGCGAGCAATAATCATAAGCTCTTTCCTAGGCATGGTTAGAATGTGTACTTCTCAGCTAAACCTTTTCAATGGGCTACAAAGCACACTAAACAAAGATCATATGCAAAATTTAGGACCCTGGGAAGTTGGCGTACCAGTTAACCCCATTAAGCCATAATCCTTTTAGTGTTTCATCTACTAGGGTTAGGTTTTTAGATGTTTAGTGTTTACTCATTACTGCTTTATGTTAAAGGGGCTTTTCGACCTCATTGTAATGTGCTTTAGCGAATACATATAGTTGTCACATGTCTTCTCAAAGATAAGCTACCACCATTTGAGCAAGTTTATTTCAATCCACATTTTTATAGTTTCAACACATTCCATTTATTAATGGAAGTCAAATTTTATTGTATCTTTGTGTTTTTGTTATAAATCATATTTTCATTTCGTTCCCTTCATAATCAAAATCAACCATGCATTCATCTATGTATACTATCCATTAGACAAGGTATTCAACATACTTTATATATACATTACAAACCTTCACATGGGCATACATATGTATCCATTTTCCTTATCTTACACATGTACTTGCATTCAGATTTAATGACAATTGGATTTGCATGAGTCTACCTTCCTACTGACTCATTCATTGAGCTTCAAAGTGTATTTCTAGCCTTGTGGGTCTCTATACCAAGAGAGCCCTTCCTTGCACACTTGCTCTTATGACCACCATGTGCAATAGAGCCTAGGGCTAAGGCAAACCAAGTAGTGTTAATTTTTCCCCAATGCACAACACATAAGCCCTTGTGTTTTGTTGCTTAACCTAGTGGTTCCTAGAACTAGAATGAAGGTCTTCTAACTTATGCCTTTCCAATTTCACATATAGTGTAGGTACAATTTTCATCCTCGACACATCCAGTTTCAACCACTTAGGCTTATTATTCATCTGTTTCCCATTTTCTAGATTGGGTCATTAGGAAAATAAATAATTTCCATTAAAATGGAAAACAATAAATAAGAAGCCTAAGTGGATGAAATTGGATGTTTATATGGAGTTGTGTTTGGGAGACCTTACATGTATATGTGGGATGGAATACTCATGTGAAGAGCCAACTAATACCATCTCATCAAGGATGGGAAATCATCCATCATCAAGCTCAAAGGAAAGTCTAAGATTTCATTGGTAAGTGCAAACCAAGACAACAAATTGATTAGTTTTAGCAAGAAGTATGTTTTATTGTTTTTAAGAGAAAATGAGACTAATGAGGAGTTAGTAAGGCAAAAAGCATCTCAAGAGAGGTGTACCTAAGAAGAACAACAACAATTGGAAGCGTTGTTATTGGCATACATGGGAGTGTTCCAGAGACCTAAAAGGATATGACCCAAGAGGGAATTGGAGCACGAAATCCAATTATTGTCAAACTCTCCATTTACCAAATATTATGTTGTACAAATAGTCTATACTTGCAGTAAGTGAAGTGAAGAATTATTTGCAAGAACTATTAGAGTAGGGTGTGATTTGATCAAGTATCTCATCTTATGGGTCACCCATCATAATTGTGATAAAGAAGGATGGGCATTGACAAATGTGCATCGATTATAGATCGTTAAACAAGATTAATGATAAAGAACATGTACCCCATACCCATGATTGATGACTTGTTGGATCAATTACAACAAGTGAAATACTTCACCAAGCTAGATCTAAAATTAGGGTATTACCAGATTCAAGTCAAAGAAGAAGACACCTGAAAGACCACCTTCAAAACCAAGAAAGGTTTGTATGAGTAGTTAATCATGTCATTTTGGTCTATGCAATGCAAGAACTACTTTCATGAGATTAATGAATATTGTACTACACCCTTATTTAGATTCATTTGTTATTATTTATACCGAAGAGGAACACATCTCACATTTGATAAAAGTGTTAGTGACTTTGAAGAAGCACCAATTACTGTATAATATAAAGAAATGTGAGTTTGCACAATAATATTTGGTGTATTTAAGTTATGTGATTGATGGAGGGGAACTCAAGATAGACCTTGCAAAATATGGAGTTCACCATGAAGTGACTAATGCCTACAAGTTTCTCCAATGTTAGGAGTTTCACCAGAGTAGCACAATACTTGAGGAAATTCATAGGTCCATTTTTAACAATAGTTGCATCACTCCATGCTATAACAATGATTGACAAGAGCTTCCAAAGGGGGAAGGGTCAACAAAAGGTATTTGAAGAGTTGAAACATAAAACCAATCAAGCACCAGTTCGTGTGTTACCAATCTTACACTAGCCCTTTGAAGTGGATATAAATGTGAGTGGGTATGCACATGGGAGCGGTCTTAATGCAAGGATGAAGGCTTGTATGTTACCATTCTAATGCATTTCATGGGGTGGTTCTCAACTATCCTACTTATGACAAGGAGCTTTGTGTCCTGGTATAAGCTGTCAAAAAGTAAAGGCATTATCTGACGGGAAAAGACACCATCATCCACACAAATCACTAGTTGCTCTAGTATGTGCAAACCTAGAATAAGCTACAATAGACCAAAGACTACAAGTGGATGGGGTTCTTATAATAATTTCATTTTGGCATGCTTTTAAGACCACCCATGAGAAAAATTACAGCTTTGGGAACTATAATGCACATGGAGCCTTCCACCCATGATGCATACAAAGATGCATATACATAGGATGGGGACATCATGTAGGTGTTTCAACAATTGCAAAACCATAGTTATGTAGACAATGGTGGCAACACAATTGATTATCATCTCCATAATGGGTTACCCTATAGGCTGGACAAGCTTTGTGTTTCTAAAGGTGAGTGACTACAACTAATCAAAGAGGCTCACACCTCCAAGGTTGTAGAACATTTTGGTGTAGGGAAGACAATGGCCAACTTACAAGGGTATGTGTATTGGCCTCGAATGCAAGAAGATGTAGCAGGTTCATTAGATGATGTGTACTTTATTGTATAAATAAATCTAGTAATAGGAAACATGGGCTATACCATCCCTTATGTGTACCCACTCATCACTCGTAAAACTTCTCCATGAAATTTATGGGAGGCTTACCAACAACCAAAAACGGACATGACTATTTGTTTGTGGTAATTGACAGGTTTAGCAAGATGTGTGTTCTCATGCCCTGTAAAAAGACCATTAGAGGGAAAGAAGTAACAAACTTGTTTTTCAAACAAGTTTGGGTGCACCTCAAGATACCAAGGAGCATCATTTTAGATAGACATCACATTCCTTGGGGAATTGTGGACTACATCATGGGAGAAGATGGACACGAAGTTGAACAAGTCTACAACATTCCATCCACATATAAATGGACAAATAGAAGTAGTCAATAAGCCTTTGGTGTAGCTTTTGAAGCGTTATAATCAGAAGCATCTGAAGGACTGGGATGGAAATCTAGTCTATATGTAACACTCTTATAAACAAGCAATCCATACTTCCACTGATAGGTCCCAAATTTGAAACTTCCTTTGGATATTTGCCCCCTTCACAATAAGATGTTGTATATGGGCAATAAGTAGGAGCGAGGGAAAATCTCACAAGTGATGCCTTAAGAGTAGAAAAATTTGTTGAGAATATTAAACAGATCCATTGTCAGTATTGGAGAAATTGAGGAAGTCATGGGAAAAGTACAAGGTTGGGCATGATCAACACAAAACAAAGAAGTCATCCAGAGTGGGAGATGTCTGGCTACAATTGGACAAGGAAAGGCTACACGGTCCTAATAAGAAAATCAAGACTATGTGATATGGACCTTTTGAGATATTGGAAAAGGTGGAAAATTTATTACAAAATCAATTTACCCATATGCATGCACATTTATCGAGAGGTGAATGTGGAAAATATCAAACTTTACGAGCCTTCCATGTTGGATCGGGAAGAAGAGCAAACCCTATCTTCCATAGAGGACTTAACACCACATGCTTAAGCAAAGTTGACAGAGCATCAATTTTTCAAAATATGACTAGAACTATAAGACAAGGGCTGTAGAACCTCTGGTAGATTAGGTTGAAAGGACAACTTCCAAGCAATGCTAAATCGTATTCAAGGGAGAAAGCAGAAGGAAAAATTTCTCACCTCGTTCAATAAATACTTTAGGGACCAAAAGCCTCCCAAAATGGGGAGATATGATCTAGATTGGATTATTATATAATTCATCATCTATCTTAATGCTTTTGGAGTGGAAAAATTAAAGGAATCAACTTGTAGGAGTAGTTTTATTGGTGGAACCTCATTTGGAGAATTGGTGTTTGGAACTTATAGGGCCAATTCGAGGCCTTAACTGAAGTTTTTTTGGGGGGTAAAACTATATTGATCAAGCATTAAACCTTGTGATGCCATTCTACATGCAAATACCTTGCCAATGATGTAATAATCACTCTAATCAAAGATCATATGCAAAAGTTATGCCTGTTGGAAGTTGACCTACCCAGTTTGACCACCATGGCAAGAGTGGATGCCACGTCAACCCCGATTACTCATGGAAAAGGGGCTAGATAGACGAGGACTATGAAGAAGATCCTAGAAGTGTCAAAGTGGTAACTCTAATTGAGAGTTGAAGGGGTCAAACCTGACCCCTAGTTGGCTGAGCTATATTATAAGTGGGCCACTAGGAGGAAAAGGGTTTGCATTCTATTTGTTTGTATTTTGTTCCATAGTAGAGCAGAGTACTATAGAAGTGGGAGTGAGAGAGCATAACATAGGAAGTTAGTGTTTCATAAGAGCATATCAAGGTACAAGTCTCGGGTGTCTCCATAGAGAGTGCCTTCTCCGTTGTACTTACATTATTTCCATTCCAAACAAAAGAGAGTAGAGCAATCTCACCTTCCAACTAAGTTTTCCCTTGTAAGTGTTCCCATATCATATCTTTGTGTTCATTGTCATTATTGTATAATTGTATTTTGATGTTCTCTATATTCCACATTTTATTTATTTCATGTGTAAAAAATAAATCAATAATTGACAAATCTAGAACCTAAAGGAATTTAACCTTTCTAGTATATATTTTAGTTTAGTTTAGTTTGTTTGTTTGTTTGTTTTGTTTTGTTTTGTTTTGTTTTTTTTTAATCTATTATGATGACTATCCAATGGAATATGTGTAACAATTTACAGACCATAAAGACTGAGTGCAATCTTCATAAAAACATGGTAGAAAAATTGAACAAAGATGTATACTTGATGATTCCAATCGAAGCATGTCAGAGGGGAAAGTAAGGATGAGAACATAGTGATTTAGATGACAAAACCTATGAACATTGCAGATTAGAAACCAACATGTGATAAGATAAGACTGAACAAAGCTATAAATCACCATATCTTTCTTTCGCATATGTTTATGAAAACAATCATTATATCATGTGTTTGGATTTATTTTCATAAATACATTTGATTTTTTTTTGCTAAAGGACATCAATAAACTTTGTATAATGTTTTAGACCAATATGGACAATATGAATCATGCAAACATTTTGTATATATAACTAGCATTTCAACCTTGCCACAACTATTTTTGACGATATATTTCACCAATTCTTGTTACAAAAAAAGAATTGGGTATTAATTTAATGTTAGTCTCACATCCTCCCCACCTGTGTTCAAATCCCCGAAAAGACATTTCACCTATTGTGATAAGATTAGAAGGATAAATGCCCCGAGGAGTGAGATCCCTTGTGGGTGGGTCTCTAGATGTTTCAACCCTTATAAGTTTTTCTTAACCATGACGAATCGATAACAAATTAAAATAATTTGAATAAAACCTAGGATCAAATATTTTAGTTACTACTGTAACCCTAAAACTTTAACCAAAATTACTTGCAAATAAACCAAATTATAAGTTATTTGTATTTATAACTTATAAACTGGGGGGTTATATTGGCAACAAATTATTTTCAACCCAAAAGTTAATCCATATCACTTTAATAAAATAATAATATGCTATAATATAATTTATTTAACAAAAAAATCATATATAAATATATAAATGTGATGGGGAGGTCACTTAAATCAAATGTCTATTTTACACTTTCCTCAATTGGGTTCAAATTCTTACTAAAACGTAGCATAAGACTAAAAAGATAAATACCCCAATAAAATTCCTGCCGATGGTACTTTATCCAAATTACTTTGAAAAATTATGGATTATATTGGAAGGAATAGAACAAGAGGAATACATGTTAATATTCTTTCTTATTTTATTTGCACGGCAACTCTTTAGCCCATCAAAAGTAAACATTTTATTTTCAGTGGTTGACTAAGGATAAGAATTAATAATTTAAATTATAAAAATACTCTTAAAATTACTCTGTATTCTTCAGTGGTGGAAGATCAAGCACAAATCTCTCTTCCAGCAGAGAATTAGTAAGGATCGGAGATATTCATGTAAATGGATGCACATGAATCGAAAAACGGCAATATAAATTCGTTGTAATGAAGCGCACAGGGCTGGGGTGGAGTTTTTGTCCGAATAATTAATTTGTTCTCATCTCTCTCAGGCACTGTAATCCATAATAACCGTGGGGATCGATGGTGGAGCTCTACAGGACGAGAATTTGATGATTTTTGAAAAGCCTGAGCCGGGCTTTGGCGAATTTTGCGTTTAAAGAGGGTATTGGGGATTCATTTCCTATATAAACTTCAAAAATCTTTCAGGATTTGAATGAAACTTTTCAATGGCTCAAGTAGTAGAAGACTGGTACAAGCAAATGCCCGTAATTACTCGATCCTATCTCACAGTTTCGATCCTTACCACTGTTGGATGCTCCCTTGAGGTACGTCTATCTTATTTCAGTGCATAGCTTTCGTGCATTTTTAAGGTCAAGTAGGGTTTAATCTTTATCTGCTGAAGAATTATTTTCTTGGGCGTAGATTCTTTGACGTTTTTGCAGATCCTTATTTATTTGGCTGCATTTTATGGCCGATCCGTTGTTTGTCATGAATGCGTTTTGTTTGTGTTTTGATCCAAGAATTTGAAATTATGCATTTAGTGATAAGCCCTTCGATAGGACCTGACACGATGGCTTTTCGGTGCAGATAATATCGGCTTACGACCTCTATTTGAATCCCACTCTGGTGGTCAAGCAGTACGAATTCTGGCGTTTGATCACAAATTTCTTCTTCTTCGGGAAAATGGGTAATTTCCGTAGCACTTTTTGTTTTGTTTTGTTTTTTTTTTTATTCTCTAAAACCCTAAATGGGTAAGAGAATGCTTCCATTTTCCTGCGAGAGAAAACAGTATGTGCATACAAGGCCATTTTTTTGATATAAAAGGGCTACTAGTGTAGCCATCGCAAACATAACATTAGAATTTACAACAATAAATGCCTTAGAATGAATAAAAATTGCCCTAGATCATGCGTATAACAGTAATTACAACTTGGTACATGTATATATAAATTGCTACTTGGTGTACAAAAAATAAAGGCATTAACAGTCCAGAGATGAATGGTTTTTGTCGAAGATGAACAATTTTTGTGTTCTGTAGTGCGTGGGCTATTTTTTGCTTTTCTTCCTTTGGTATGAGTAGTAACTAGCACTAACCCATCTAAATCCAGGTCTGAAATGCATGCCAATATCATGAAGCTGAAGGTTGGATATCTTCAATTCTAATGTTTTATACGTTGGCTTTTCTGTGAATTGAATCTATGCATCCTTCAGATTTTCAACCTAGTGCATATCAAACTTGTGTTTTGATGGGTCAGTGCCAGTCTCCATATTCAATGCACCCAATGAACTGTCACATACAAACAATGACCAATTGTGCTTTGTAGGTTGTCCATTGCCTATTTTGTCTTTGTGGTGCCCTCTTTACTAAATCACGGTGTCATACTCCTTGTTGAGAACTTCATTCCACATTAATACGACTAGAACATCACACACAAACACTAATTGTTGACAGATCCCCCATCCCACCTATGTTGTCAAGCAACTTGCTTCTCTCGGTGCAAATATTCCACCAAAATCACCTGAGATTTGCACTCAGTGGCATTTGGTGAGACTGGGACTGTGGTGGATGGGTTAAAACTTAATACTTTGTTGATGGGTAGGCCATTTTCATTTCAAAGGGCATAGGGATGGGTATATTTTGCATCAGAATTCAGACATATGGTTAGCATTTGTAATTAAAGGAGTTGCTCAGGCCCTCACATATCCATTGTTAATGTAGTTGATCTAATGAGAAAGATGCATACTCTAATTTGGGAGTTGGGAACTTCAACATCTCAATAGTTGTCAACTGGGGTTTGGCTGGTCACTTAAACATCGGTGCCGATATTCTCCCCATCAAGGTTCTCAATCCCCCCTAGTAGATGTTAGTCCCTAGCAGGTTGTCATGGTCACATAAGCTGACTAGATGTAGTGATAGAGGAGGTTCCTAGCGCAAGTGCTAGCAACATTTTTTTCTTAGGTGTTGATTGGGTGACATCATCATTAAGGTATGATATTAAAAAATTAAAAAAATTTCAATAGCCACTCCAACGTTCAAGTAAGCCATTCCAATGGGCTTACATACTTCAGGTTTTAACTTTTGAATCAATTTTTTTTTGTAAACTTGGCGTTGATTCCTCTATTTATATTAATTTTCCAAAATCAGAGACTTCCATTTGTTCCAGGTGGCTTACCTGCCCGAAGGAAACCAGGTAGCCACCTATTTGCATTAAAACCTGTCCAAAATTTAAAAAGGTTTTTTGCTATCCATCTAGTGGCATTGTTTTGACTGTCTATACTACTGCTAAGATAAAACAAATTAAACAAGTGAATGCATATCATCAAAATTTTATCAGATTTGAACTGGACCACTGCATCAATCCTCATTCGAGGATATTACTGGGGTTGGCGCTTTGGCACTGGAGCCAGGCATCTTGCTCCTCTTCATATCTTGTAGTGTCTGCTAAATTTTCCTCTTCATATCTTGTAGTGTCTGCTCAATTCTTCCCAAGGCCAAGTTGTTTTTGTAGGTCTGTATCTCAACTGTTGCTATTTCCTTGAGTAGTTCAGCCTTGAATGGATCCTTTTCCTTGTTTTTCTCCTGTGCCTCTGTTCCGTCACCCGCTGCTTGTTCTCGATTCAGGGTCATGGCCCGTGCCACCACATTTTTCATTACCCAATATTGCTGTATGGTTTGTCTGAAGAGGGGGTGACGGCCTCAAGAATTCCCTGGATCGGGAACTATGCTTTCCCACTCCTCCATGGGAATGTCCTGGTTCTTGATACTGTCATTCAATTCTCTCTCCCTACCAGCAATTTGGGCTTTGATGTCCGGCGGATTCCCTGGCATATATGTGTCAATAAGAGTTTTCATGTGTTCACTGCTCAGCTTCCTCCCTCTTTTCCTGTTCGAACTGCTTGTTCCTTGTTCCTTCTTGTTATCTCTCTTGCCTCTCCTGGGTGCCATGTTACTCCCTGCCTACTTGTAACTGTCTTCTTCTCGTTGTTCTCTGTCTTCTTCACTGTGCTGTTCATGGTGTGAGGTGAGACCTATCACATAGCCATTGCATTTATTAGAATTATAATAGTAAAACAAAACAATTTCCCATTTACCCATTTCCTTTTTGTTATCCCTTCCGTTTCTAGGGTTTGTTTCCTTTGGGATTTCTGTCGAAATTTTGCCAGTCCTCTCCTTGTTATGGGTTCGTTCCTTTTTTGGATCTCTTACCGTTTTCCCCCCACGACAACAGTCGGCACGCGGCCTGTCTGTTCTGGGCATCCTCATTGGTTCTTCCCCAGATAAGGTTGGTTTTTTGTTCCTCCCTTCCCAGGGTCTCTCTGGGTTGTCTACGTCTTCCCTCAGGGTGCTGGCTCTAAATGCCTCCCCTAGAGGTTTCTTGTTTCCCTAGTTCTCAATTTTCCCTATTTTTTTTCTTCCCTGAGTGCTTCCTTGTTACCTTCTGATCCCTCCCATCGTTTCCTACAAGGCTGGCTATAGTCACGCTTTGTCTGAGTTTAATTCGAGCTTTTGCCATGGTATAGTCCTCTCCCATCTTGGGTTCTAGTCTCTCCCACCTTAGCTCCCTACCCCGAGTTTTCACAAGCACTTCCATTTTGTCTAAACCATGGTCGCAGGAGGGTCTGGGTTCCTCCTTGACAGACTCATTCTTTTTCCATATCAGATTTCCTATATTCCTACTGAAATTAATCCTGAGCCTTACGAGGTTGGGGAACAAAGGAACTACATACCAACTTGCAGGTTTGATGCCGCTTTTGTCTGCAAGCTGGATCGTCGCTCTTCGGCCACCTTTCCTCTCTCCAGTTCTCGTCTCTGTTGTCTGCATATGTCTAACTATGCCCTGATTTCCTGTAAGTTTTATGCCCCTCTCCCTCCTGTCCCTTACCTTTACTGCCACCTGTCTAGCATTATTACTTGCATTGATCCCTACGCTGTCACCTCGAAATGCTGCCCCTCGGTCCTGGCTGCCACCTCCTCTCATTAATCCTCACTTGCTCCCGACTGCTCTTGCCGTGTACGTGCTGTCCTTGTACTGCCACTTGCTGACATCCTTCTGCCCGCCCCCCTGCTCACTGCACTGCCCTCTTCGCTATCATGCTCATCCATCACCGGCCTCATTCTCTCGGGGGTTGTACGGTTGTACCTTCTCTGCTCTACTCCGCCACTTGCCTTCGTACCTGTCTGCTCACCTCATTTCCCTCGTTTGTCCGTTCCCCCACTTGTCCTCTTCCTCTCCCTTCTTGGTCACATCTCTCTGGTCCCTCTGGATTTCCTTCGTTGCCCCTTGATCGGGGGAACTTTTGAATCAATTTGATTAAATGTCATGGTAATGAAATTT
The DNA here is from genome assembly GCA_000404065.3 of Pinus taeda. Lineage (NCBI taxonomy): Eukaryota > Viridiplantae > Streptophyta > Pinopsida > Pinales > Pinaceae > Pinus > Pinus taeda. The sequence continues at coordinate 17,627 of APFE030385075.1, forward strand.
TAATGAAATATGACAATTTTTGTGTTAATGGCCATAATGGTCGATACTTGTTGCATTGATTCATATTTAATACTCACTGCCATGTGGCATGCTTATATCACTGTACTGTTCAGAACCAGTGTCAAATAGTGAATTCATAGGATATTAGGAAATATAGGTATTTTTCACACTAATTTGTTTTGGTACTATCTCTCATGCAACAAATTGCTTTAGGTCAATACATATGTCATGTTACTTGTTTGAACCTTTGCCAACTTCGTGCAAATATGGACAATTTTCATTTAAATAATAGAGAGTTGATTTTTGTGTTGATTCACATTTAGTCTCTTTTACACTGGAACTGCTCTCGAGAGGTGGGAAACTCGTTCCAATGGTTCCCGCGCTCCTGGGAGCTTTGGAACTGTATGGGAACGTTACCTTTTTAGCGGGAGCTGCAATGGGAGCTGGGGGAAGTTCCAGGAGCTTCGAAGATTGTTTTTTACGGAATTCTGACGTTCCCTGGTGTTGGGGAATATAAAACCTGTAGAGAAATATGCTGAACTGCCCACAAAACATGAGCTTATGTTGAAACCTTCGCAGGAAGAAAGGCCAAAGACATCCTTAACACCGATATCCTTAATTGAGAAACTAGAGCAATCCCTTGATGGGCTAAGGAAGAGTGTGGCACCTTGACGTAAGGGCGATATATGGGATGTCATGTTGATGAGTATTTCTTTTGCTGTTTATGTATATATATCGCAGAAGATTATGTGTGCATATTGTATGTGGTAATCAATGCTTAAACATTAGAGTTGTTTCCTCTATTAAGAATAACTAGAGAAACATGTCAGAGAACTTATAATGAACTTGACATTTTATATATATATAATGGAGAGGCTCAGGGAGAGAGACACCTAGAGAATATACTTATATATAAGAGAGATTATATATTTAAATTGATTTTAATATTTGAATATTTTGAATCAATATTAATTTTGATTTACATATAAATTATATAATTAAAAATATTTTTAATTTTATATTTTTAGTTTTTTTATTATATAATATTACCGCTCTCGATTAGCAATTTCCTGTAAATTTTGGGGAAACCTCTAGCTGTTCTGGACACCCTTACTGAAGTTCCCAACGTTCCCATGTTCCAGAAACTCACGCAACATAGTATTTAATGCATGCTTTCGTCTAAGTTGTTGCTTGTATGTTTACAAATCTCAACTAACCCTTCGAAGCTTGAGATATTCATACAAAAGAGGGTTAATTTTATTGCAATTAGTGTATGCCATCATCATATATCAATTATTGTTAGGGAAGGGTCTTTATTCAACCATGAAAAAACTAGTGATATGCATGGGAAAGGTGCGCATTTCCTTTTCAATACATGTAAACAGAGAGATGAATAAATTCTCATACATTTAAGCCATTGGTAAATGACATTCAAATGTTGTTGACACGCTTTTAGTCATTATCATAAGAAAGGGCCAATTTTTGATATTGGAAAATTACAGTTTCAATAGTTACATAGATGTGTAATTCTTATATTGAGAACAAACAATAGCACAATGCTTCGAGGGTAGCTTTTCCCTAGCGCTCATGATTGCGACTTCCTTTTCGTTGGATGCATTTTGTGAACTCTATGAGAAGGAATTGACCCTCCCCCTCCATTGCCTCAATGCCATCATAGATACATCTGGAAGGCTTTCTCCATGCTTGAGGCAATGATGGTTCCGTTTAGAGTGCGACCTTCTTATAGCTATTTGGAATGGAATCCCTTTGGCTAACCTTGCTATCTCAAGATATATTTGGTAGGGTTTCTCCATCCCTGAGGAAAATAGGGTTCCATTCAGAGTGCGACCTTCTCCAAGCTATTTGTAGGCCAACTCCTTTGGCTAACCCTACTTTCTCAAGAAGGCATGGAATCTTCAATTACAAAAGGGGGTGCCCCCTCTTTAGATGAGCCTGTGTGGCTGCCTAATGTCACAAGCTAGTCTCTCATAATGGGATGATATTGTGCTCATTTAGAGACATTGCAACAAGCACTATCTAGGCTCTCTTGGTGAGGATTTTGATTTTTTTTTTTTTTTGGTTGTTTTATTTGTTTTGTTTTGTTTATGGAAAAAGTCTTGTTGTCACTTAGGATGCACATCTAGATTGATGTGGGAAAAGTCCCTAATCCCACTAGGTGTGGCCTTAAAGGCGAAATGCTCAGAGAAGGGGCTGTCATGTGATCCTAACTCTCTCCATTTAGACTCTCTCCTAGCTAAGTCAAGGGGGGTGGTCCTTAAGGAATATTCTAAGAGGAAAACTTGTTAGAGATAACAAGTTCTAGGGGATGGATTCGATTATTTTAACAAGATACTAGATTCATGACTCTTTTTCATCATACTAGAATCATTTTTACACAATCCCCGCAACATTGCAAAATCTGGAATACAAAACTAATGAATTTTAGAATTCTGGTATTCTGACATGGTCAGATGATGATGGAATGCTTCTGAATGTGTTTTGCCCACGGAACCTTTGACAAGTGTTCAAGTGCAACTTGAGTGGTTAATAGGTTCTTCCAACTCCCATTGTCAAGGACCTCAATCTATTGGTTATTAACTTGGAGGAGCGCATTTTAGCTTTGATGGGTTGATTTATCACTTCGATGGTCTTAGATTTCAAAATTGTGGAAATCTCTCACGCTTTTCGACACTGATATCCATCCTTCCTTTAAAGTCTTCTTTGTTGTTAAATGTTTAGAATATGAAGATTGTGAAAAGGTTTTGAACAACAACCATTGGTTTTGAGGGAGCATTGGCCAATTTATGTGGCCTTGGACCCTTGCACAAAGGGTTTACCTTCTCTTCTAGTTTATGTGAGGATTTGATTTCTTCCTCTTCATTTCTAGAAATTAAAATGTTAAAATATGCAACTAGGGCCAAATTCCACTTTGGACAACTCATTTGATGAAGATAATTATTGCATTGAATTCCTCCTTTTGAGAGGACCATAATTGACCTATGGTTCACTGAAATCGGACAAGGAGAAATATGTTTTTGGAGTGAAGCCCACACGTGCAAATTGGGTCAACCACACCATCATGTAGGCTCATGAAGCCCAAGAGACATGTCTTTTGACCCACATTGACTCGTATAAATAAGAGTGACCTCAAACCTCATTTGGCATCATCACAACTCATCATAACTTCTCTCTCCCCATTTGATTGGGTTGTACAAGTTGTAGGCAACTGTCTTTCTCTCACACGTGCGGATTTTAGGAGGCTCCTTTGACTATGTTGACTTTTTTTGTTTTAGTTGAAGTTTGACTAGTGTTGACTGAGGCTCCTTTGACTTGTTTTGAGTGCGATTTTTGGAGGAATAATTTTGTTTGTTCAGGCCTCATTGATTGACACAAAAACTGAGGATTTCTAGGCACTTTGCTTTGCATTGATCGCAAGGTTGACTTCAGGTTGACCAAGTTTAATTGCTGATTTTTTATTGTTTTGGGCTGACTTTGACCAGCAAGAGAGGTCGAGTTCCTTTCTCCTTTGATTGAGCTGTTTTGGAAGAGTTGATCAAACTTTGATTGCTGTTGACTTTCTGGTTAGGGAAAAATTTGACTGCTATTGACTGAGGGCGGAATTGCAAATTTGACAGGGCTATTTTGGATAGTGGCATTGGATCATCAATTGGCAAGTCGATTTTGACTTTGACTTTGTACTATTGTACTCTCTCTTTGTTGAACATTTGATATTTATAATAAGAAGAATTGATCAAGGGTTTTCCCCATCTTGGGGTTTTTCCCTTGGCTTGAGCCAAATTCTAGTGTTCTCTTGTCTTGGCTTGCCTTCTGCATTTATTGTTTATGTTCTATCTATAGTTACTGTCAATGTGATTATTGGTTAATGTGATTGCTATTGGAAAATAAGTGGAAATTCATTGGGCTAATAAAAGGACATTGAAGTAATTGTTCCAAGCATATAACGTACCATTATTATCTAAAATTAACATGGTATCAGAGCCTAGGTGAGGACAACCCTAAGCAAGAGAGAGAAAATCAATCACTAAGATATCTATTGGGCAAAGACTATTGGACAAGTCGCCATGGTCTCTACATCTTACTTCAAGACTGAGGATAAGCTTAATGACAAATCTAACTATTATGCATGGAAGATGACTTTGGACTTGACTTTGAAAGAGCATGAAGTATTGGACTATGTGCAAGGAAAAGTGGTGGAGCCTCCTTCAAATGCACTTGTAGCTACGAAAATGAAGTATAGAAAAGGTGAGGTCAAAGCAAAGAAAATTTTGATTGACTCCATTCAAAAGCATTTGGTTGTCTATATTTCTGATTTGGGAACTTCTAAGGAAATATATGATAAGCTGGTTGGGATGTTCAAAGTAAACAATGCAAATCAAATCCTCTTTCTCAAGAACAAGTTGAAGGATATCGATGGATAAGGGGAGTCTATCCAATCCTACTTCATGAGAATAACTCAAATCAAGAATGACCTACTATATATTGGAGAAGTTATTCTGGCAGGGAGCTCACACTCATTGCTCTTGGTGGTCTTTCAAGACCATGGGATATATTTACCACCACCAGTCTCAACAATGATAGGATACCTGGTTTTGATGAGTTATTGGCTAGATGCGCTCAAGAGGAATAAAAAATGATGGAAAAAGATAAATCCAACAATGGAAATGAACCTGCTGCTCTCTCTGCTCATACAAAAAGGAAGAATGATGCCGGTCCAAGGAGACAGGGTCAAGGATCTAGGAAGGGATTCAAAGGAAGAGGCAAAGGAAGATGCGACAATTGTAACAGGTTTGGCCACTATGCTAGAAAGTGCCCTCACAAAAAAAATCCTCCAAGGGATGATGATAACAACAACACCAATTACAAAGGCAATGACAATCAAAGGAACAATAGGTTCAACAACAAAGGAAAGAGGAATGCTCCAATTGCTCAAGATGGAAATGACCAACTGCCCAAAAAGACAAGAAATGCCAGGTATGGTGAAAGTAATGTTGTAGAAAAACAAGATGAGTTTTATTTTATTTTTTCTCTATATATTGCCTCTCCTTTGGATACTTTGGATCATTGGTTGATTGATAGTGGAGCCTTAAGGCACTTCACTAGATACAAGGAGGACCTCTCAAATTTGGAGAAAAAAACTAATGTAAAGATCATACTTGGAGATAATGCCACCTACCTCGTGAAAGGGTTAGGAACTGTCACTCTACATTTGAATCATGGTCAAACCATACATCTACAAGAAGTGTTGTATGTGCCCGATTTGAAGAAGAACCTGGTATCTATTTCTGCGATGGAATACAAAGGCTTCAAGGTTGCATTCATTGATGGAAAGGTACATATTTGACATAGAAACCCTAAAGATGCATTTACTCTTGGATTTAGGGTTGATGGTCTCTTTCAAGTTGGTGGAAGTCCTTTGGGAGCTTTGGCAAGTGATACTTCCCTTCAATGTGAATTATGCCATCGAAGATTTGCCCACTTACATTATAAAGCCTTACCTGGGGTAAGGAAGATGGTCAAGGGGATGCTCGACTTTCATCTGAACCATGAAGGTGTATGTTAAGGTTGTGTAGTAGGGAAACATATAAAGAGACCATTCCCTTCTAGTGAAAGCATAGCAATTGATATTTTTCAATTGGTCTATTCTGACTTGTCTGGTGCCTTGCCCGTAACCTCATTGGGAGGATACATCTGTTATGCAATCTTTATGGATGACTTCTCATGCAAAACATGGATTTATTTCTTGAAGAAGAAGGATGAAGTGTTCAAATGGTTTTGTTCTTTCAAAAAATTAGTGGAGAATCAAAAAAGAAAGAAGATCAAGTCATTGAGGATTGACAATGGAAACAAATATGAAAAAGATGAATTCAATGAATTTTGCAGAGAGGCTGGCATTAAGAGGGAGACAACTATTCTATACACTCTTGGGCAAAATGGTGTTGCTTAAAGGAAGAATCGATCAATCATGGAAGTCACCCGTTCCATGCTCTATGATCAAGGACTATTGAAATTCTTGTGGGGAGAAGTTGTCAACACTGCCGTATATGTTCAAAATAGGTGCCCACATCAAGCTTTGGATTTCAAGGCACCCGAGGAAGTCTTCATTGGCAAGAAACTTGATGTTTCTCATTTTAGAATCTTTGGTTGTCTGGTATAATTTCATGTGCCTAAAGAGAAAAGGAATAAGTTAGCTTCTGGGAAGAAAGGTATATTTGTTGGCTACAGTGAAAATTCAAAGGCATAGAAAGTCTATGTACTTGGTCAAAGAGATGTGGAAGTAAGTCGAGATGTTACCTTTGATGAAGACACTGCCCTCAGGAAAGCCAAAGATCTCCCCACCTCAAGGAAGGACGATGATGATGCTGCTAAATCTCAAGAAGATCCTCCGATGGATGAGCCTATGCCCGATGTTGATGGCCACATGGATCCTATTGATCCACCTCCTGGTGATCCCTCTACCTCAAGGAAAAGGTCGCTGTGGCTCAAAAATACTCTTGAAGATGCTGAAAGACATACTGCTCCAAGAGGGACATTTTGCGAAAGTAAAAAGTCGAACAGGTATCAAGGGTACTTGGTTGTAGGGTATGTGGGTGTCACGAGTATTATTGTTCAAGTTGAACCTTGCACGTTCAAAGAAGCGACAAAGCACCAAGTATGGAAAGACGCGATGAGTGAGGAATATGAATTGATCATGAAGAATGATGTTTGGGGTGTGGTGCCTAGACCTAAGGACAAGTCCATGGTCACCTCAAAATGGCTTTACAAAATCAAACATGGAGTTGATGGAAGTGCTGAAAATATAAGGCTAGGTTCGTAGCTTGTGGCTTCGCTCAAAACAAAGAAGTGGACTATGATGAAATATTTGCACCAGTTGCTCGATATACCACTATCCAATCTATAGTTGTTCTCATTGCAAATCAAAGATGGAGCCTACATCAAATGAACGTTAAGATTGCTTTCTTGCATTGCTCATGTAAGGAGGAAGTCTACATGGAACAACCGCAGGGGTTTGAAGTACAAGATAGAAGGACACATGTATGTTGGTTAAAGAAAGTCCTTTATGGGTTGAAGCAAGCCCCTATGGCTTGGTATGAGCAAATTGATAGCTATCTTATGAAGCTGGGATTTACAAGGAGCTATGCTGATCCAAACCTATACTTCAAGGTTGAAAAGGACGTGCCTCTTATTTTGGTCCTTATGTTGATGATCTCTTTCTGACTAGTGCATACCCTCTCATTTATCAATGCAAGAGGGAGTTGACTTTCGAATTCGAGATGAAGGACCTAGGACTGTTGCATTACTTCCTAGGCTTGGAGGTTTAGCAAAGGCCAAGCGAGATTTTATTTTATCAAGGAAAACACATTGTGAAGCTATTAGAAAGATGTGGGATGGTGGAATGCAAGTTTGTACCTACTCTGATGGAACGAAACTTCAAGAAGCTATGTGGAAGTGTTGCTGGGTCCGAATTAGCAAACCCTTCTGAATATAGACAACTTGTGGGGGCCTTGATGTTCTTGGTAAACTCCCGACTGGACATATGCTTCATTGTAAATATTTTGAGTCAATTAATGGTTGAGCCTCATCATATACATTTGATTACTGCTAAGAATCTCTTAAGATATATTCATGGCACTATCAACTATGGACTGAGATACATTACTGCGAATTTGAGGTTACATGGATATTTTGATGATGACTGGGTTTGGTAGTATGGTGGATAAAAAGAGCACGCCAGGATGTTGCTTCTTTTTGGGATCTGCTTCAGTTTCTTGTACGAGGAGGAGGCAAAAATTGATTCCTCTAAGCAGTGTCGAGGTCGAATATATTGCAGCTAGTATGGCTTGTCATGAAGCTGTTTGGTTGAGGAAGCTCTTTAGTGAGCTATTTGAGCACGTGCTGGATACCACCGTTATCTATTGTGGCAATTAGAGCGGGATTCACCTTTAAGAGAATCTTCTGTTCCACGACTGCTCCAGGCATGTTGATATCAGGTGCCACTTTATTTGGGATATGGTACAATGGTGAGCAATAAGCCTCCAATAAATTAGGATGGATGAACAAGTTGCTGACATCCTCATGAAACCTCTTGGTAAAGTCAAGTTCATTTCCTTTAGAGAGAGGCTAGGAGTCATGGAAGGACCCTCCCATGAGGGACCCGCTTGAGTTGGACATTGAGCTCTAGGAGCTCTTGGGGGCCTAGGGTACTTGTTGGAGCTATGTACAACCATAGGGTGAGTGGTTCACCTTCCCCTATAGGTACGTTGTGTACATACTACAGGGTGAGTGGTTCACCTTCCCTTGTGATACTCCATGATGATATATGAGAGCATAGGGTGAGTGGTTCACCTTTCCCTATGGTGGTTGACATGTATGTAGGGTGAGTGGTTCACCTTCTCTTGTGGATGCCTCAACATACATCCTACCCTTGCAGTTTGGGACTCCTGAGAAGTACCTCTCATTTGGCCAATGAGTTGGAAAAGAGGATAGGGACCATAATACTATAGATGGACGCATTGTGTATTGCCGTACTCCCTATGTTTAGGATGCATGATGTTCAACAACTTGATTGCTCAAGATTAAGTCAGATTGGGGTTCTACCCCTCGTTATGTGGTTTGACTTTTGCAAGTGGAGAGTGGCAAGGTCTTGTGACTTACTCTCGATCGATTCTTCTTATTATCTATGTCAATCTTCAGTAGAGTTGAGATGAGATGCAAAGATAGTTCATGATGTGTTAAAATTGGCAATTGGGCCCAAACTCCATGTGGGTCATCTTATTTGTGGCAACTAATATTTTTCTTGGATTCCTCTCATTGAGGAGTGTAGGGTTGATCTAACGATCATCTGATTCCGACATGTATTCATGGAGATATGAATTTATTTGTATTTCTTGACTTTTTTTCAAGGTCGGCCAACAAGTTAAGTTGTGTTGCACACCCCCAACTAACCTCAACATTGCATATAAAAGGAGGAGACATTGTTTCTCATTTCACTCACTCTCATCCTTGTCTCTTGGGTATACACAAGGAAGGAGGACCCAGATCTCTTGGGCAGCTTTGAAGAAGGACGCAGCTCTCTAGGGCATCATTGTGAGGATGCAAATTAGGGCAGTGAGGATGCAGGAGGGTACAACCATCTGTTTGGGGTGATTTAGGGCTGCTTTGTCCAACTTCTTACTCTCTTTGATTGCGGCTTTACATGGGCAGCCTCTCCTAGGCTAGATGAAGTGTTGCGTTGACTTTTGGAGGGTTGATTTGGGACAACGTTGACTGGTTAGGGCTGGCTGCAAGTTGTTGTAGCTTTCATTGCTGATTTGTCCCTCTTGGACTGTTTTGGGCTGCACATACTTGCTGTTGGAGGCCGAGTTCTCCTAGGATATCTTAAGGTCATTGGTGAGCTATTTGACTAGCTTTGACCTTGTTGATTTGATTTATGCTGCCGCTGTTATAGATCACAATTTTGTGATATTGTACCATCTTTCTCTCTGTGCTGAATTATTGAAGAATATAGAAGAACTGATCAAAGGGTTTCCTCGCATTGGGGATTGTCCCTGGCTAGCCGCCACATCTTGTGTCTCTTGTCTTAGCTTGTCTTCTGTTGATTTTATTTATGTTCTATCAACATTTTACTCATATGTTAATGCGATTGCTATATTGAGAATTGACATTGGGCTAATAAGAAGAATTGAAGTAAATTGCTCTAAGCGTAGAACATACCATAATTTAACATGGTATCAGAGGTGAGGTGAAGACAAAGCTCAAGCAAGAGCAAGAGCAATCACCGAAGACAGTCAGAAAAAGTCAAAAAGCTTCATGGGTTCCTCATCACACTTCCTCGCCGAAGACAAGCTTTGTGAGAAGTCTGATTATCACGGATGGAAGATGTCTCTTGATCTGACATTGGAAGAGCAGGAAGTGTTGGACTATGTGAGCGGCAGAATTACAGAGCCTCCATCAAATGCACCGGCTGTTACAAGGAAAAGTACACTAAGGGTGAAGTCAAAGCGAAGAAGATCATCCGGGACTCTATTGAAAAGCATTTGGCGGCCTACGATAGACTAGTAAGCTTGTTTAAAGTTAGTGATGCAAATCAAGTTTTGTTCCTCAAAAATAAGCTGAAGGATATTAAGAAGGGAAAGGATGAGGATATTCAATCCTACTTCTTAAGGATCACTTTGATCAAGAATGATCTCCTATCGATTGGAGAAGTCATTGCTGATAGGGAACTAACTATCACTATTCTTGGAGGGCTCCCATTTGAATGGTATATATTTAGAACCACTCTTCTCAACAACGATCAAATTCCGGGGTTTGAGGAATTTTTGGCAAGATGCATTCAAGAAGAGACAAGGATGGTGGAGCAAGAAATGCCTTCAAGCAAAGGAAATCCCACTGCTTTCTCCTCTCATGCCAAAAGGAGAAATAATTTTGGGTCTAAAGGTCACTTCAAAGGAAAGACCGGGTCGAAAGGTGGAAGGAAGGGAAGATGCTTCGTTTGCAATAAGTTTGGCCACTATGCAAGGGAGTGTCCAAATAGAAAGGACTCATCACATGACGATGATCAAAATCACTCCTAGGGCAACTCCAACCACAATCAAAGGAATGGCAAGTTCAATGGCAAAGGAAAGAGGAATGCGGGAAATCAAGGAAGTGGTCAACCCTCTAAGAAAGCAAGGAACTCCAGGTATGAATCAAATGTTGTTAACAATAAGCAAGATGAATATTGTCTGATATCGGCCCTCTCCACTACGTCTCCTCCAGACTCGTTGGGAAATTGGCTTATTGATAATGGTGTGTCAAGGCACTTTAGTGGTTACAAGGAAGCTCTCTCTAATCTGATAGAGAAGGAGACAAACTTGGAGATTATTCTTGGAGACAATTCCACCTATCCCGTAAAGGGTGTAGGGAATGTTACTCTTCAACTAAATCAGGGTAACACAATTCATTTGCAAGAAGTCTTATATGTACTTGATCTCAAGAAGAACCTGGTGTTCATTTCGACAATGGAAGACAAAGGCTACAAGGTGGCCTTCATCGATGGCAAGGTACGTGTGTGGAAAAAGAATTTTAAAGATGCTTTCACTCTTGGGTTTCGGGTTGACTCTTTATATCAAGTTGGAGAAAGTCTGTTGGGAGTCATGTCTTGCGACACAACTCTACATTTTGAACTCTGGCACCGGAGGTTTGCCTGCCTTAATTATAAGGCTCTACCCGATGTGAGACAGATGGTGACAGGGATGCTTGAGTTTAAAGTAGAGTAGGAAGGTGTATGCTCGGGATGTGCTGAAGGAAAGCTCAAAAGGGGACCATTCCCCTCAAGCCATAGCAAGACCTCCAACATTTTGCATTTGGTCCACTCTGACATATTGGGTATGATGCATGTGAACTCTTTGGGAGGATATTTATATTTATCTCACTTTTACAGATGATTATTCTGGCGAGACTTGGATATACTTCTTGAAAAAGAAGGATGAAGTGTTCTCCTAGTTTCGTCACTTCAAAGCCTTGATCGAGAATCAAACCGAAAAGAGGATCAAGATTTTAAGGACTGATAGTGGGACCGAGTATGAATCCAATGATTTTTATGGCTTTTGCAAAGAAGCTGGCATTAAGAGGGAGACCACAACACCATACACTCCTGAGCAAAATAGTGTGGTGGAAAGGAAGAATCGTATGATTATGGAAGCTGTTCGTTCCATGCTCCATGATCAAAGGTTTCCGAAGTTTCTATGGGCCAAAGCTGCAAATACCGCCGTATATGTTCAAAACCGATCCCCTCATCAAGCATTGGGTCCCAAGACCCCCGAAGAGATGTTCACTAGTAAGAAACCTGATGTCTCTCATTTTAGAATTTTTGGAAGTCTCGTATATTTTCATGTGCCGAAAGAGAAAAGAAACAAGTTGGGTGCATTTGGAAAGAAGGGAATCTTCATGGTCTATAGAGAAAATTCTAAGGGCTATAGAATCTATGTGGCTGGTCAAAGGGAAGTCGAAATAAGTCATGATGTTACCTTTGACGAAGATATGGTTCTTGGCAAGGTTGATAATCTTCCTATTCTAAGGAAAGATAAAGAAACTAACACTAGGAAGCCGGATGAGAAGGAAGATGAGACGATGCCCAATGTGGAAGAACCTATGGATCCTATTGACCCCCCTCTGCAAGAACCTTCTTCTTCTAGGAAGAGGCCCTCATGGCTTAGGGGGACACTTGAGGATGCCAAAGGACATATTGCACCCAGAGGGACTTTCTGTGAAAGTAAGAAGCCAACCAGGTATCACGGATACTTGACCATTATGAGCACCATCATTCAAAATGAGCCTTCATCATTCAAAGAAGCCGTGAAGCATTAGGTATGGAAGGATGCTATGAATGAAGAATACGAGTTCATCATGAAGAATGATGTCTGGGATGTGGTCCTCAGACCCCAGGACAAAACAATTGTCACCTCAAAATGGCTTTACAAAATCAAGCATGGAGCTGATGGGAGTGTTGAAAAGTACAAGGCTCGCTTTGTTGCTCGAGGCTTCTCTCAAAAGGAAGGTGTAGATTATGATGAGATATTTGCACCTGTCGCCTGATACACCAGCATCCGCTTGATCATAGCCCTTGCTGCTTTGCAAGGATGGAACTTATATCAGATGGATGTCAAGACTGCGTTCTTGCATAGTTCGATTAAAGAGGAAGTCTATATGGAACAACCCGAGGGGTTTGAGATTCAATATCGGGAATCTCATGTATGCAGGTTGAAGAAAGCCCTCTATGGGTTGAAGCAAGCACCCCGAGCTTGGTATGAGAGGATCGATAGCTACTTGATGAAGCTGGGATTCACTAGGAGTGAAGCTGATCCAAACTTTTACTTTAAGGTTGAAGATGATAAGCCTCTCATATTGGTGCTGTATGTTGACGACCTCTTTTTGACAGGTGCAGACACTCATTCACAAATGTAGAGGGAGTTGGCTTTCGAATTCGAGATGAAGGACCTCAGACTGATGCACTATTTCCTAGGGCTGGAGGTATGGCAAAAGCCAGGAGAAATTTTCCTATCTCAAGGAAAATACGCGGTGAAGATATTGGAGAGATTTGGTATGGTGGACTACAAGCTCGTGACTACCTTGATGGAGCTTAACTTCAAGAAGTTATGCGGTAGTGCTGTCGGGCCTGTATTGGGTAATGCTTCTAAGTATCGTCAACTCACAGGAGCATTGATGTTCTTGGTGAACTCTCGTTCGGATATATGTTTTGTAGTCAACACGTTGAGCCAATATATGGTTGAGCCTCATCACTCACATCGGATTGGTGCCAAGAATCTTCTGAGATATCTTCGGGGCACAATCACTCATGGGTTGAGATACACTGTCGGAGATGTGAGGCTATATGGATATTCCGATGCTGATTGGGCAGGCAGTGTGGTGGACCGAAAGAGCACTTTTGGGTGCTGTTTTTCTTTGGGTTTTGCCTCGAAGCAGAAGTCGGTGGCTTTGAGCACCACTGAGGTAGAGTACATTGTTGCGAGGATGGCCTCTTGTGAGGCTGTCTGGTTGAGGAAGCTCTTCAATGAGCTATTTGGACATACGTTGGATACTACTGTGATCCTATGTGAGAACCAGAGTGGGATTCATTTATCAAAGAATCCTGTATTTCATGTTCGCTCCAAACACATTGATATCAGGTACCACTTTATCCGAGATATTGTACAGCGAGGAGCAATAAGGCTCCATCATATTGGGATAGATGAGTAGGTCACCGACATTTTGACGAAGCCCCTGGGAAAGGTCAAATTCTTGACTTTCTGAGAACGACTAGGAGTCGTTGAGAGACCCTCTTATGAGGGTCCTGTATGATGCATACACTAAGCTCTGGGAGCTTCGGGGGGCTTGGAGCGATGAGTGACCATAGGGTGACTCACCCTCCCCTAGTGGTGTGCTGTGTACAGGGTGAATGGTTCAACCTTCCCTTGTGATACCCTGTGGCGACATGTAGGCAGGATGAGTGGTTCATCCTTCTCCTATCGAGACATCCTACCCATGCAGTCTGGGACTCATGGGAAGTACCTCTCATCTAGACAATGAGTAGGGAAATGAGGATAGGGACCATAGTAGTACTGATGGACGCATTGTGTATCTACCATACTCCCTATGCTAGGATGACATTGATCTGGGATCAATTGGAATTGACTTCGCGTCAGTGAGAGTGATATATCTCACTCTCTTTTGGAACTGATATGGGATCAATAAGAATGATATGACACACTCTCTTCATTGGGACTGACTTCAGGTCAGTAAGAGCACTATTGGGCACTCTCTTTTATTTGGGACTGACTTTGGGTTAGTAGAGGATGTTATGATACATTCTCGATCATTTCTTCTTCTTCATAGTTCAACAGAGTAGAGCAGAGCAGAGTTGCGCAGTGCGAGGCAGTGCATTTGATGGCAAAGATGGTACTAATGGATTAACAGATGGAGTTCTCCCTAGTTGAGAGGGAGTGTTAAAATTGGCAACTAGGGCCAAACTCCATGTGGGTCATCTTATTTGTGGCAACTAATATTTTTCTTGGATTCCTCTTGTCGAGAGGTGTAGGATTGATCTAACGATCATCTGATTCTGACATGTATTCATGGAGATATGAATTTATTTGTATTTCTTGACAATTTGTCAAGGTCGGCCAGCGAGTTAAGTTGTGTTGCACACCCCCAACTAACCTCAACATTGCATATAAAAGGAGGAGACATTGTGTCTCATTTCACTCACTCTCATCCTCTCATCTCTTCCTTGTCTCTTGGGTATACACAAAGAAGGATGCATATCTCTTGGGCAACATTGAGGAAGGACGCAAATCTCTAGGGCATCATTGTGAGGATGCAGATTAGGGCAACGAGGACGCATGAGGGTACAACCATCTGTTTGGGGTGTTTTAAGGTTGCTTTGTCCAGTGTCTTACCCTCTTTGACTGCGACTTTACATGGCTAGACGAAGTGCTGTGTTGACATTTGGAGGGCTGATTTGGGACAACATTGACTGGTTAGGGCTGGCTGCAGGTTGCTGTAGCTTTCGTTGCTGATTTGTCCCTCTTACTTGGACTATTTTGGGCTGCACATACTTGCTGTTGGAGGCTAAGTTCTCCAAGGATATCTTAAGGTCATTAGTGAGCTGTTTGACTAGCTTTGACCTTGCTGATTTGATTTATGCTGACGCTGTTATAAATCACAGTTTTGTGATATTGTACTATCTCTCTCTCTCTCTCCGCTGAATTATTGAAGAATATAGAAGAATTGATCAAAGGGTTTCCCCGCATTGGGGTTTGTCCTTGGTTAGCCACCACATCTTGTGTCTCTTGTCTTGGCTTGTCTTTTATCTATTTTATTTATGTTCTATCAACATTTTACTCATATGTTAATGTGATTGCTATATTGAGAATTGATATTGGGGTAATAAGAAGAATTGAAGTAAATTGCTCTAAGCATAAAACATACCATAATTTAACATGATGACATGATGGCATGATGATCGATGGTCAGATATTGGCAGGTGGAATTCTCCCTAGTTGAGAGGGAATGTTAAAATGTGCAACACGGGCCAAATTCCACTTTGGATAACTCATTTGATGAAGATAATTATTGTATTGAATTCCTCTTTTCGAGAGGACAAAAATCGATCTAAGGTTCACTGAAATCGGACAAGAAAAAACATGTTTTTCAAGTGAAGCCCACACATGTGCGGATTGTCCGGGTTGGCCACACCATCATGGAGGCACATGAAGCCCAAGAGACATGTCTTTTGACCCACATTGACTCATAAATAAGAGTGACCTCAAACCTCATTTGGCATCATCACAGCTCATCAAATCGTCTCTCTCCTCATCTGATTGGGTCGTACAAGTTGTAGGCCACTGTCTTTTTCTCACACGTGCAAATTTTAGGAGGCTCCTTTGACTCTGTTGACTTTTTTGTTTCAGCGGAAGTTTGACTAGTGTTGATCGAGGCTCCTTTGACTTGTTTTGACTTCGATTTTTGGAGGAATAATTTTTCGGCATTGACTAGCACAAAAACTGAGAATTTTTGGGTACTTTGACCTGCGTTGACCACATGCATGTTTGACTATAGAGTTGACTGAGTTTGATTGCTGATTTGTTGACTGTTTTGGGATGACTTTGACCAGCAAGAGAGGCTAAGTTCCTCTCTCTTTTGATCGAGTTGTTTATGAAGAGTTGACCAGACTTTGATTGCTGTTGACTTTCTAGTTAGGGAAAAATTTGACTGTTGTTGATTGAGGGCAGAATCGCGGATTTGATAGGGCTGTTTTGGATCATCAATTGGCAAGTCAATTTTGACTTTGACTTTGTATTATTGTACTCTCTCTTTTCGTTGAACATTTGATATTTATAATAAGAAGAATTGACGAACGGTTTTCCCCATCTTGGAGTTTTTTCCTTGGCTTGAGCCAAATTTTTATGTTCTCTTGTCTTGGCTTGTCTTCTACGTTTATTGTTTATGTTCTATCTATAGTTACTATCATTGTGATTGCTATTGGAAAATAAGTGGAAATTATCATTGGGCTAAAAGGACATTGAAGTAGTTGTTGCAAGCATAGACCATACCATTGTTATCTAAAATTAACACAAAATCCCTTTAAGTCTTTTTTGTTTCTATTTTTTTTTTTAAACCAAAATGACTAGAGATTGTATTAAAATCTGTGCCTCAATGCAACAAATACATGGGAGATTCAGTGCATTGCATCTTCTTTCGTAGGATCCTCCAGAGAGGCACTGTCTGGTACCAAAAGACTATGTTGGAAACATACTACTACAACATATTGACATGCATAGACCTTACAAAAATTTTCAAGCAAAAGGACACATTTACAATAGGAAACCATTAATAAGGAGAAAGGAAGCCTTGTTTGGAGGCTTGTTAAGATCTAATTGCAAATTTCCTTTGGGAGGCCTCAAGGTAGTACTAGTGATGCTCTGGTTCTTTGTTGCTTGAGGTGGTTGCTTCAGGTCGTCAATCTGTCGCCGAAGTGCATCAATTTCATTATCTTGACGAGATAGCTTGTCCTTCTGGGACTGAATATCCTCTATGAGAAAGGTGAAATAATTCATCTGTTGATGAAGTTTGCAATTGATGTCCATGTTCTCTAGTTGAAGGGATTCTATTTGTTGCTTACATTTGTTACAATCGCTGATGCCTTTGACAGTATCTGAGTTTTAGAGAAAGGGGAGTCAAGTGTCAAAGAAAGATGGGCTCAGGGAATTCAGATGGAGGATGATAGAGCTGTCAAAGGTACTACATGAGGCACCAGTGGGCATTGAGCAGACAATAATCTAAACGGACAAGAGGGGTGACATCATGGGATGCCAACTTGGCTTCAGGTTTTCCACGAGAATTCGTAGGGTTGGGGATTGACCAAATTAAGCAAGCCCTGGGCAGGGGGGGATTCCAAAGAGAGACAACAGTCAACCAAGAGCGATGAATTACTAGGAGAATTGAGGATTTCGCCCCAGGGAACAGAGGAAACTGGATAATAACAGAGCTTAGGTGAATAAAATAGACTTGCCAGACAATTCGCCCACGATCTTTGACCTATAGGCTACTGAAGCAGCCACAAACCCAACAACTACCACTTTTTCGCACAAACTATGATACCTTATGAGCCCTTGAGAAGAGACTGTTTCAATTTACATTGTTCTAGGAATGTTAGAGCCAATTATAGGACCCACGGTCACACATAGAACTTATTGTCACGAAGAGCCAATTACAAAACCCATTGTTACCAGGAGTAGCGAACCAAGCAATATTTCCGTAATGGATTGGCATATGATGCTCTTGGGAGCGATTAGGGAGCAACACCCACTATAATTGCACCATGACACAACTATTAGGGTGCTAGACATAAGCCATGGGATTAATGTGGGAGATACAGGCCTTGTACAGAGAGACCATTGTATCACCATTAATTTTCATGATGCCCAACTTCCTTGAATTCATCACAGAGCAAAGTGTTAGGTCAAATTGATGTTGATTTCTGGTAGCATTGGATGTGCTCTAAGTCTCAAAATTTGCAGGGAGGCTTCGACACATGTATTCCACAATACCTAGAAATCGTTTTGGGAAATTCCACACAGAGACAATTTTATTAAAATAATTAATTATTTTTAATGGACCCTAGTCTAAACTTAGGAAACTAAAATAATAAAGGGTATTAATCTAACTGTGGGTGAAACTTCTAGAAGAAGACGAAGATCGAGTCCAAATGATCTGAGCCATTGATTAGAATCTAATCTGGGCTGTTGGTTCTCAACTGGAGGATTATAAGAAGGATTTCGATGGGAATTTAGAAATCACACTAGGCAGATACTCAGTTACTCGAGTAAAATCAATTTTCTCACTAGTTGAAGTTGGACAAGAGGAAATCGATTCAAAGGGAGAGTTGCAGGTGAGGAGGAGAGAGAGGGTAGCAACATCAATCGGGAGTGCAAGAGCAGAAGACGCAGAGCAAAGAAGGGACAATGTAGAGGCTGTGACGCAAAGCGATAGCGCAGAGGTTGACGTTGGGACTGCGCAGTCCTCACGCAGAAGCTGATGTAGTGAGACACATTGGGGGCAATAGGTCCTCTCCTGGATCAGAATCTCGCCGGGAAGTGTGAGAGAATTGTTAATAAATTTCTCATAGAGATTCCTCTTATATTCTGCTGGTTGTATCTTGTACATGAGATTTTTGCTGAAGATTAATAAAGAATCCCTCATCTGCTACACCGGTTTTCCCGCATTGGGTTTTTCCGGGGACAGTTGTCCAAAAATAACTGTCATTGTGATTATACTTGTGCTAGTATTTTTCCTTGCATTTACTTTCTGCGGTATTTTAATTATGAAGGCTACAGTAGAATTTATTTCGATATTTGTCGTAGAAACAATGTGAATAACTTATTTTTGAATTAATTAGTAGAAGAAATAATATCAGTCACTGCAGTTGGATTTCTATCTAGAAATTTTCACATGGTATCAGAGCGTAGATTGTAAGCAAAAGAGCTCAGAAGCAGAGAGGAAAAGGATCTCGAAATTACTGCAGATGCAACAATTCGAAACCCAAGAGGTAGCGCTGTTCGAATGCCAAGGAGGATGAAGTTTTGAGGAGAAATTGATTTCTCTGAGTGAGTCGATAGAGAAATTCGATCTCCATATCAAAGCTTACCAGAGCAGAAGGGAGCAACGTATTTTTCCTTGCATAGCAGATCTTCAGCTGGGACGCAGATATTTTGCAGCGGGTAGAAAAGCGTCAGAAATCGATAGGAAAATATCACAAAGGATGGAAAATCAAGATGTCTTTGGATTATCTTCTAGATTAAAAGAAAAATTCACATGCTTGGCAAGTTCAACATCAATAGATGTTTGGTACATTGATAGTGGGGCTTCAGCCCATATGATTGGAGTATGAGAATATTTCTCGAGCTATCAAGAAGAGCAAACAAACTTCCAGATTATAATGAAGAGGCACCATAGCATTTCAGATAGAAGCAGGAATTAGGATCCGAGCCACTTCATTGGAACAAGAGACAAATTGGAGCTCGAAGCAACAAACTGTATAGGTTGCAACTTGAGTCTCCAATGGCACTATTAGGTAGCAATATTAATGGTGAAAAGGAACTAAATGAGCTATGGCAAAGGGAAATGGGACACTTATACCATGGAGCACTGAGTATGCTTAGGGAGACTGTTGCAGGAATTCGAGTTCTTAGTACTGAGCATGATGATATATGTAGAGGATGCGTATTAGGGAAGTACGCTAAAGCAACTATTTCCAGGAGTAAAAACAGAGCAAAGGGTGTATTGGGATTGATACACTCAGATATCTGTGGTCCAATGTCCACAAGAGCTCTTACTGGTGGTGAATACTTCGTCACATTTATTGATGATCACCCTAGAAAAACCTGGATCTATTTCTTAAAGACCAAGGATGAGGTTTTTTCGGTTCAGAGAGTTTAAGGCTCTTGTTCAGAACATGACAGGGAAAAAGATAAAGGTATAACATTCAGATAATGCTGGAGAATATACCGACAAAGACTTCACTAATTTTTGCGCAAAAGAGGGCATCAAAAGAGAATGGACAATTCCATATAATCCGGAGCAGAATGTAGTAGTAGAGCGTAAGAATGGAACTATTGTTGGGGCGACAAAGGCTATGTTATATGATCAGGATTTGCCTAGATTCCTATGGGCAGAAGCTTGCAACACATCGGTGTATATCGAGAATAGAACTCCTCACACAGCTTTGGGGAAGAAAATGCCTGAAGGTGTCTTCACAGGGAAGAAGCCGAAAGTCATCTCAGAATATTCGGAAGTGTGGCATATTGTCACATCCCAGACAAGAAGCGTAGTAAACTGGATCAAATTGTAGAAAAGGGGTACATCATAGGATATAGTGAGACCTCGAAGGCATCTAGAATCTACATTCCTAGTAGCAAGAAGATTGTGGTAAGATGGGATGTGAAGTTCATGGAGGGTAGAGCCTTCAGGAAATCTTGAGACGCCAACAAAAGACCAGTTAGTAGATACAACAGGTGCAACAAGGAGGACAAGTAGGAGGACAAAGACCTGGAACTAGCACAGTGACCATTTCCAGTATTTCCTCAGAAGAAGGAAATCCATGTAGTTCTTAGCAGGTGGAACGACAGGAACAGGAGGGGGATTTGATTGAGCCTCCCATCGCTAGTGGCAGAACCAGTAGAGAAGTACGACAGACATCGAGTGATGCAGAGGAGTTTGTCGGAGCTCCTAGAACCGAGAAGACACAGCGTAGACAACCTGGGAGGTTCCAAGCCCTAGTAGCACAGGTTGAAGAACCCTTAACTTTCAGGGAGCCGTACAGTACCAAGTATGGGTAGATGCCATGGTAGAAGAGTATAGTTCTATCATGACGAATGATGTCTGGGAAGTGGTACATAGGCTAGAGAATACATCATTTGTAGAATCAAGATGGATCTACAAGATCAAGAATGCTGCAGATGGCAGTATAGAGAGGTACAAGGCTAGGTTCGTAGCAAAGGGGTATGCACAAAAAGGAGGAATAGACTATGAAGAGGCCTTCGCCCTAGTAGCTAGATATACCTCTATCAGATCTGTTATATCCCTAGCAACTCAAATGGGATGGGGGATTCACTAGATGGATGTCAAGACAACATTCTTGAATGGTGTGATAGAAGAAGAGGTGTATATAGAACAACCCAAAGGCTTCGAAACTCATTAGAAGAGCACTCATGTATGTAGGTTAAAGAAAACCCTGTATGGGCTCAGGCAGGCACCCAAAGCATGGTATGGTAGGATTGATAGTTACAACAGTTGGGATTTGTTAAGAGTGATGTTGATCCCAATCTCTACTATCTAATGGTGCAGAATGAGCCACTTATTCTGGTATTATATGTGGATGACTTGTTTTTAACAAGGTCATCTAGGCTTATAAAGGACTGCAAGAAGAATCTTGAAGCATAATTTGAAATGAAGGATATGGGGTTGATGCATTATTTTCTAGGTTTGGAAGTGTGGCAGAAGGATTGGGAGATCTTCCTTGGACAAGGAAGATATGCTACAGAGATTCTAAAAAGATTCAGAATGCAAGATTGTTGGCCCATGGGTACGCCCATGATCACCAAATGGAAGAAAATAGATGCATTAGGAGACAAGGAGGTGGACCCCACCTTGTACAGACAACTTATTGGGTCGCTCATGTATCTGGTCAACACTAGGCCAAACATTTGTTTTGCTGTCAACACCCTTAGTTAGTTCATGGTGGAACTGAAAAGGGTACATTGGGCAACAACTAGGCACATTCTTAGATATGTGCAAGGAATAGTTGGATATGGGTTGAAATACACCCGAGAAAATGATGTCAGATTGAATGGATTCACAGATGCAGATTTGGCAGGTACTTTAGTAGACTGGAAAAGTACCTCAGGGTATTGCTTCAGTGTTGGATCAAGAATGATCTCTTGGTGCAGTAAGAAGTAGAAGTCGATAGCTCTAAGCTCAGCAGAAGCAGAATATATGGCGGCCAACACAACTACGTGCGAAGCTATATGGCTTAGAACACTGCTAGTGAGTTTGTTCATGAAAGGATGGAGGCGACCAGTATTTTCTACCAGGTAGTAGACGTACTCACAGAAGTGCTAGAAAGAGCTAAGTTCATCTAGTTCAGGGAGCAAATGGGTATGGTAGATAATCTGTTTCAATATAAGAAACATATGGTTTCTCAGTTGTAGTGGCAGAAAGTTGTAGTACAGATGTAGTGTTGGTAGTGGCAGGGTTAGGAGCAGTATAGATGCAACATTTGCGTTGTAATTGATGGGTAGTGATGTCGGACATTAGCAACGCAGAGGGAGATGTTATAGAACAAGGTGATGCTTCAGCAGGGTGCATTGTTATAGCATATTCCTCGCTAAGAGGGAGTGTTGATTTCTGGTAGCATTGGATGTGCTCTAAATCTCAAAATTTGCAGGGAGGCTTGGACACATGTATTCTACAATACCCAAAAATCGTTTTGGGAAATTCCACCTGAAGACAGTTTTATTAAAATAATTAATTATTTTCAATGGGACTCTAAGTCTAAACTTAGGAAATTAAAATAATTAAAGGTTATTAATCTAACTATGGGTGAAACTTCTAGAAGAAGACAAAGATCAAGTCCAAATGATCTGAGCCATTGATTAGAATCTAATTTGGGCCGTTTGTTTTCAATTGGAGGATCATAAGGACTTCGATGGGCATTTAGAAATCACACCAGGCAGATACTCAGTTACCCGAGTAAAATCGATTTTCTCATTGGTTGAAGTTCGGCAAGAGGAAATCGATTCAGAGGGAGAGTTACAGGTGAGGAGGAGAGAGAGGGTAGTAGCATCAGTCGAGAGTGCAAGAGAAGAAGACGCAGAGCAGAGAAGGGACAACATAGAGGCTGTGACACAGAGGGACAACGCAAAGGCTGACGCTAGGACTGTGCAGTCCTCATGCAGAAGCTGATGCAGTGAGACACAGAGGTGGCAGCAGGTCTTCTCTTGGATCAGAATCTCGCTGGGAACTGTTAGTAAATTTGTCAATGAGATTCCTCATCTATTCTGCTAGTTGTATCTTGTACATGAGATTTTCGCTGAAGATTAATAAAGAAACCCTTATCTGTTGCACTGGTTTTCCCTCATTGGGTTTTTCTAGGGACAGCTGTCCAAAAGTAACTGTGTCATTGTGATTATAGTTGTGCTAGTATTTTTCATTGCATTTACTTTTTGTAGTATTTTAATTGTGAAGGCTGCAGTAGAATTTATTTCAATATTTGCTGTAGAATTTATTTCGATATTTGAGTTGGATTTCTATCTAGAAATTTTCACAATTGAGGCAAACAATTCCGTCCAAACATAAAGATTTGGGTGTGCGAATTTAATGGGATGACCTCCCATGCATGGTCTGTGCTCTCAGTTGGAGCCACGACACCCATAATAAAATACCCTTTCGTATGATTATCAGACCTTATGTTTTCCATTATAATGCAACCATGATTGAGATGCGTTGATTTTGACGTAAGATTTCTGTGCATTATCCTTATGCCTAAGGTATATTTCTCCAGCCCATGGAGCCATTTATTTTCATTTTACCTGTTGGCGCTACCGGATGGAGCTCCGTTTCTAATGCTGGGATCCTGCGAGGAGGGTGCTTAACGTAGAGGATCGACAAATACAAAAGGCAGACTGCATATAGCAGAATGGCAAGGGAAAACGCACATTGCTGAACCCAACTGGATTTAATGAATGCACATTACAGGAGCTTCTACATATGGGATTTTTGACCAGCATACATACTAGAAATACGACTGCACCTGAACTTCAAAATGCACAGAACTTCAATGGTCGGAGTAGGTGACTTGAACAGGAAAAAAGCCAAAGCTCTATTGGTTCAAACGCACAATTCCAACACACTTACTTCATCACCATCGTATTCTGAGAGGTGTAGAGAAATAATGCTACAAATGGATGAAGAGGCAGAGCACGAATATAACAGTGATTTGCAGAGAGGCAAACACTACCATCACAGATGATAATAGGATTTACTAATTACCTGGGACCGTTTCCTATTATTTGTGAGTACTGCAAGCAATAGAGTTGGCAAGGAGAGGTAGAGAATCATTAAACCAATCATTAAACCATGCAACAGACCAGTGATATTTTTTTTTCTATTTCAAGACCGTAGACAGCGCAAGGAAGTAGCCGACAAAGAGACAATTCTGCACAAAATAGAGAAACACTGAAAATCACTACACCATAAAACTAGCGATTCAAATTTGAGCAGGGCAGGAAGGAACCCACTTTGATACTATGTTAAACACATACATGGCAGCAACAGAGTATGAATGATAAGCATGAGAGTGCATCTATTATTGACATGATATACGTTTATAATGCATAGGAGTGACCCTTGGTTTCTTATTCAAAGTGGTCCCTTGGACTCCCTTTGGCTGTTCAGATTCCACACCAACCCTTAGAGGATTAGGTGTCCAACAACATCAAAGAGAGACACAAGCCATTAAGTGATAGACTTCAGAGGCAAACAACCTGTACCCAACCTCGATACATCAACAACCTTGATGGTTCAGTCCTCAAAAAATGATTGACCTCTGCAAAACAATAGTTTGAAATTGATGAAAAGTTCCGCCTGCAAGACCACTATATAAGCCTTAAAAGACTTCACACCAGTAGATACTCACTGCCTTTAGCAGAAAGGAATACCAGTCAACCAAAGCCCATGGCCTAGGCAGTGAAAGAGGTCAAGAAAGCTTACTGCCACCCAAAAATTTATTAAAATTTTATCTTAAATTTATGACAAATATTAAGGGGAACTTTGTTAAGTTTTCGAAGTCTAATCTTTTCAGGTTCAAGAGCTAACTGTAACCAGTGTTGAGTGTATATCAGTGCACTTTAAGATAAAATCAGTCTATGCACGATGTAAGGGACAATCCCAATGATCGATTAACCAAGCTAAGCGCTAGAAACACATGAAAAGATACCATTGTAGCAATCAATATCAGACTTCTGCAATAAAGATTTTAGTCCTTTAACAGTGAGTCAAATCATCCAAATATGGATGAAATAAAAGCTAACACCTATAATTAATGTGGGATTGATTTTGTAATTAAATCAGTGTATTTTTAGCTTAAGATTGCGTGTCAATTTTGTAATTGTAGACTGCAACAACTTACAAGTTTACCTCAGGTCTGATATGTGGCTAGACAATAGTAACAAATTTGAGAATGCCAATAATGCTTTATGGTATTCATCACTTACTTCGATAGCTAAGATCACAATATCAATGAACAAGAGAGCAGCCCAATGAAAATGATATGTCAATAAATAATAAGTGCTCCTTTGAAACAGTTAAAGTTTGCTCTTAGATAGAAAATTCTTTTTGATTTTGTTCTTCCAGAAATATAACAGCAAATGAAATTGAAACTAAGGAACAAGAACAACTTCAATATTTGAAACAAGTAGTAACCTTTTTTGCATGTGGTTATAAATTGGGCTATGCTGTTTCAATAAAGCACACTGCTAACCAATGACTTTTATCACTTGAAAGCTAAGTCACCTGACACGGGGATTCGGGACACGTACGATTCGAGATTCGTGTTGTCGGATTCGGACACGCTGACCCCCCGGAACAGGACACATTTATATTATTATTATATATATTATATATATATATATATATATATATTAATATAATATATATATTAAAAATTAGATATTTCTTACACATTTTAATTAATGATACAAATTTATTGATTTCAAACATAGATCTTAATCTATAGATATTAGCATGCATAGTACATACAAAATTCAAATTAACGTCAGTGGTACTGGTCACATAAATGATAAATCATCTAAAATCTATAAATTTTTTTAATCATGATTCATAATTCATAACTGAAAGACAACTTACAACTACAAGATAGTAAGATAAACATATTGACAACTGTAGTTTTCTCATTTGACTTTAAGTCATCAAATCAAAATGTGTTACATAGGTAGTGTTGGTGCAATGCCAATGGCAAATAGAAATAGAAAATATAAAACAACTACAGGTATACAAGCCTCAAGGCATCAATCAGCATCATAATTAGCATCACTGTCCTCATCATCATGGTCCCCACTGCTCTCCTCTGCATCCTCCTCCTCCCCTGTATCCATAGTTGCCTCTGCATCTGCTGGTGTGGAGGTTGACCCCTCTAAGTCATCAAATCTAACACTGGATCACTGAGATCCATGTTGGCCAATGCCAGCTCAACACTGCTGTCCAGACCCATATCATCAGGAAAGACATCCCACATCTTTGTCTTTCCCCTCAACCACTCTTCCCTCTGCCTATAAATAAGATGAAGGTTGGTGTGCACATACACCATTGTCTCTGCCCTGGACTTCTCAAGCCTGCTCTTCTTCACACTACACAAATTCGCATATGTGCTCCAATTCCTCTCGCAACAAGAGGATGAAGTCACTTGAGAGAGGAGCCTCATGGCTAACTGCTGAAGAGGAGGGCTTGTTGCCCCATGATTTGCCCACCAAGAATAGGGCTTCTTAGCCCCCTATCTCTAATCACATCATAACTTCCAAATCGACCATTGCCAGTGGAAAACTCTGCAAAGGCATCCTCCACCTCAGCAAGCAATGCACTATCCTGATAAATCCGCCTGAATGCCTCTTTCCTCCCCTGTGAGATTTCACCATCCATGTGAGGATGGAATCTGTGAGAAGGTCCACCATTCAGCCACTCATGGCTGTAGAATTTGGGGTTCAATGAGTGAGCCAAACAATGTAAAGGTGTACAATTCTTGTCCCATCTGCTGACAAGAATATCATGTATGGTATCGCAAAAGGCCTCTGGTGATGTCTCATACTCGGGGCACTCACTCTGTAGAATAATGCTCCTCACAGACTCAATCATGGAATCCCATCCCTCATAAACCTCTCCTAGGATGGGTTTGTCTGTATCTGCAACTCGAAGCAAAGAGATGATAGGGTCCATGATCCAAATAATTAGATCTACCCTCTCCCACCAAGCATCATCTAGTACCGTGTCCTTCACTCTTTTAGAGGTTGTCTGATCTGTCTTTCTCCAAAAAGGCCAAAACTCATAAATAACCATGGACCCAAGAGCGGTCTTGACCTCCCTCAACCTCTTCAACATCATGAATGAAGATGCAAACCGTGTATCAACAATATTCAACAATGATAGATTATTGTACTCCTTGTAGATAGTGAGGGCATTTGTATGATTTTGCACAAAGTTACGGATATGTCTTGCATCCTCAATAATGCTTCCAATCCAAAGCACATCAGAAGCAATGGATTTCAGTGCTAAGTTCAATGAATGGACAATGCAAGGTGTCCAAAACACTTGTGGATATTTAGCTTCCACAATCATGCTAGCCGCCTTGCAAACAGGTGCATTATCTGTAATGATTTGCACACAAGATTCAACACCTACATCTTCAACAACTTTAATAAATAACTCACCCATAAATTGTGCATCCTTGTATTCACCAAGTGTATCCACTGCTTTCATGGAAACTGGACCATTCAAGGAAGACACCATGAAGTTGATGATTGGGTGTCGTGCTGGATCTGTCCATCCATCAGAAACAATGCTAACCCCAGATGTTGGCCATGATGCCATAATAGGCTCAAGCATTTTTTGCACCTCTTTTTTTGCCTTCGTCAACAATGTGGTTCTCAGCGTCTTTGACCCAGGAGGCACATACTTTGCTGGAGTTCCTTGAGTTAGAGCTCGACACATCTCAACAAATAAAGGTGAACGTGCAACATTAAATGATATGAAGTTTTGATAGAAGAAGAAGGCAATGGTGAGATCAAGCTCTTCCCGTCTCTCTTTTTGGAAAATCTTGTCCATTGGACCAAGTGATCTTCTTTTTAAAGCTTGTCCCCCACCAGAAGTAGAACTCTCAAATGGAAATTTGGTGGTCCCTTTCCTCAAAAATGGAAGGGGGTCTTCA
>APFE030385075.1:47847-61996 GCA_000404065.3 Pinus taeda
TTTTCCCAGATGGCAAGCTCTTTGTCTGATGTAGGCTTTTCTGGGTCATTGTCTCCTTCTCCGACACACACTCCTTTCCACAGCTCATTGAAAATGAGGGTGTTCTGTACCATCCGGGACCATTCAAGATAGTTCTCCTTGCCAGTGAGAACTATTCCTATCATAGAGATGATTGAATTCATTCTGTAAAAGGTTACTTCTGCTGATATATACTTCTGATGGAAAAAAAAATACTCTTAAAAAACTTCCACTGCTTTAAAAAATGATTTTGCTATGGAGAAAAAAATCATTAAAACTCTGCTACATATATCTCCACATATATATTTCTGCTTTAAAAATGATTAAAATTCTTCTACATATATCTCCACATATATATTTCTTCTTTTTTTAAAAATGATTTTTATATGGGAAAAAAATCATTTAAAGTTATGCTAACTAAATATATGACCCACGCAGAAGCTTGCAGTTTTCATTGTTTGTAACAATCTGAGTTCTGAGTTAGACACCAAATAAAAAACGCCAGAAGCTTCATTTGTTAAACTATCTTTCATCTTCAAAAAGATATCCCTATGGAGCATTCAAATCAGACACACTTCACATTTACAAAGCATCCTCTTGTTTCGTAGAAGCGGCTCCCTTCTATATGCGTTCTATGATGTATCTCAAAGCACCTAAATATATATTCAACACCTTTGACACTGCCGAGGAAGCCGCTCGGGCTTATGACACTGCCGCTATCTCCCTCAGAAGCATCACAAAAAAATCCTGCAGAAGCATAAGCTCAGGGCCAACAAAGAACAACATAGCGGAATCCAGAGATTTCATGATTCTGTAAACATATTTTCTTCATTGGGCACTCAGATCAGAACTTACCACGAAGGATTAGGGGACAATTTTGGTCAAAATAAGCCCAATTCAGGCTAGTCTTTGTGGGGTTTTTAGCACGGATCCGCGGCGCTGCAGGTTGCGGAGCCGGAAAAAATCTGTCCGTTTCCAAGTGAAATCGATAGAAGAACTAGGTAAATGAGTTCAGCTTAGCGCAAATTCTTTTGGGTAGTAATGTAAATTTTCATTTCTCAGAGTAGGAAGCAGATAGACAGATAGAACACATGGTTACCGATTCTAGGCGTTCGCAGGCAGCGACAGTCTTTAGGCAGTGGAAATCTTCAGGCAGTGGCAGTCTTCCGCTATTTCAGGGATGTCAGAGAGACTGAGCAGCTCTCAGGCAGGAGTTACAACTATTTCTGGGACCTGTGCTCTGATACCATGTCAGGCCAGGGTAACTCCAGAATGACTGAGCGAGAGAAAACTAATTGTATTATTCATTAGGTAACATACATTTATATACATAAATGAAACGGATCAGTTCATCTTCTGGATGACTGTCCAGTTCACCCATCCGTTTCGGATTAGGTGTCAACAGAAATTTTAATTAATTTAGGAAAATGTTATAATTTCCTTCACTATTGATTCACCCCCCAGTAGTGATCTAGTTTCCAACAATTGGTATCATAGTAGGGCACTTAGTTGCAACTTGATTGATGGAGAGTGGATATTGGTTATTTTGGCATATTTTTGCAAATTTTTCGAAATGGATCAGCAAGGAATTCCAATGCTTCACATAGGTAAATTTGCAACTTTGAATATGAAATTGGAGTCCTATTTTTTGTCTCTTGATGAAAGAACTTTGCTATCAGTAGAGTATGGAGTTAGAGATGAATTTTATGATTTGGAAAAAATATTATTTTGCATAGTATTTCAAAATATGATAGCATGTATGTGAGACACTGTGAGACTGTAAAAGAGATTTTGGATAGGTTGCAAATTTTGTATCTTGGAGGAAAATTGCAGATTTCAAAGATGGAGAAAAATGCAAAGGATTCTACTCTTATTGTAGTGAAAAATCAAGCCTCCTAATAAGAAGAAGATGAAGGCACTAGTGATAGTAGTGATGGATTGAGCATCAATATTGAGGAACAATAAGAAGAAATAAGTAACAAGGATGCTGAGAAATCCAAGATAATGACACTAGAAGCAGATATTAAAAGGCTTATGGATGAAATAAAGATCAATGAATATTGCTGCAAATGTTTGATGAAAAATAGTGTGCATCCAAAGAAGAAATTTCAGATATGAGAACTTAGCTAGAAGAAGGAAGAAAGATAGAAAATGGAATGAGGAAGCAGTATAATGAGTTGGAGGATGAGTGAAAAAAATTGAAGGTTGAAGCAATTTATGTAAGGAAATAATTAGAAAAATTCAGATCTAGTGCTCAATAATCAACAAGAAAATATGAAAATGTTAGAGCTACTAATGGTAGAAAGAAAAAGGAGAATCATCAACAAAGTCACCAGGCATGCATGGAGCAGAAAAATAAGTGAAGAAGGCTAAGGAAGAAGAAAAAAATTGGAAGATGTTATAACAATTGAGTTTGTGGACATATAGTAGCAATTTGCAGTAGTGGAGATATCAAACTCTCTCATCAAAAGGAGCAGCCAAAAGAGAAGTTGCATCAAGCATGCATGCAAATAATATCTCCATCAGTCAGGTATAGTAGTCCATTGTATGGTTATTGTTTCCTATGCAATGATTTTGGACATAGGGCTATTGACTACAGGGCACATACACAAAATACAAATAAGATCAACAAAAGATATAAACCTATTCCTTGTTTCCTTGGTCACATAAGATTTTTTGTGTATGACAATATTGGCCATAAGTCCAAGGATTGCAAACTTCCCATGTGTTATAGGAGGTTCAATTAAGAAGAGGAAAATATGCAAGGAAAACCACACAAGAAGAAGGATCAACAAATGAATGTTTGGAGGAGAAAAGAGAAACAAGAAATTCCTATCAAAAACTAAGGCTTGCATGGTCTTAGGGGGAGCATATGGTTGCATCATGAGTTGCATGTATATTTTTGGATGTGCAACCATATCTGAAAGAGTGAATGAATATGAATTTGCATATTGAGAGATGCATGTGTTCAGGGGGAGTTCATGAGGTTTGAAGTGTATTTTCATTTTAGATCCATTTCTATTTAAGTTTGATTTTAGTTGAATCAACCATTTACATCTATTACTAATGGTTTTTGGAGCAGCTACACGTTGAGTTCTTGGTGATGTTTTTGGAGGTATGGAAACCACATGGTTGTCTTATGCACATGGTCAAGATGTGATGGAGTATCACACATTCAAGGGGATCATACGTGCTTCCTAATGTATTTGCAGAGTGTTGGAATTGTGTTCACCATGGAGGAGCATGTTGTGCATATTTTTGACAATGATTTGATGCATGAAAGAACTTTTTGTTTCTATTTCCATACAGTGGCAAGATCATATGCTTGCATGACTTGGTATTTTCATGGTAATCATATTTCTAGATCATATTTTTTTATGTGTTGTCATGCATGAGTACCTGCTATGGAAGTTCTGATGAAATGTTAGAGTTGGAGCATCTAGGATATGCACATTATTACTGATGTTTTCTATTCTTGATGTATCATGTTGCTTCTTGAATTTTTATCTCATGAGGAGGAGAGAGACTATGGTGCTTCTTATGATGTATTAGATATTCATATGGTTAAGTCACATTGATTTATATTGCCGCTATGTTAAAATTGGAAATTAGGGACAAATTCCACCTTGGTACAACTCATATGATGGAGATGATTATTGCATTTCCTCTTTTCAAGAGGCCCAAAATTGATATAAATATCATCTCATTTGGACAAGAAGAAGTGTGATCTTGAATTTATTCTCTCTCATGTACAAATTATTCAGGTTGTCCTCAACTTAATGTAGGCTCAAGAAGCCCAATAGATGTGTCTCTTCACCCATAACAAAGTGTATAAATATAATATAACTCACACCTCATTTGGATATCAATCACTCACACATTCTTCTCTCTCTTCATCAGACTGGTTCGTACAACTTGGGATCTTCTCTCTCTCTCACACAAATGCGACTAGGAGGACTATTTTTATGGGCTAAAAAATAACCGAAATTTTAGAATGTTGACCAACATTGACCTCTGTTGATTTGACCAAATTCGATTGCATTTTTGGAGGCAAAATTTCTCTCTCTTGAGGCCACATTGATTGGAATGAAAATTGAGGTATTTTGGGTTGTTTGACCTGCGTTGATCACATGGATGTTTGACTACAGAGCTTACTGCTATTGATTGAGTTTGAATAGAGTTTGTGGAACTATTTTGGGTTGACTTTGAACCTTGCTGAAGGTCAAATTGGATTTCCTTTGCCTGAGCTTCAAAGGAGGTGTTTTTCTTCTAATTTGACTAGCATTGACTTTCTAGTTAGTGTTGAAGTTTGATTGTAGTTGACTGCAAAATTTGATAGGGCTTATTTGACTTTCTATTAGGCTAGTCTATTTGACTTTTGTACTCTCGCTCTCTACTGAACTATTGAATAATAATAAGAATATTTAATAAAAGGGTTTTCCCCATATTGAGGTTTTTCCCTAGAATCTTCCACATCTAGTGTCCTCTTGTCTTGGCTTGCCTTCTGCATTTGTTTTTATGTTCTATCTACATTTACTGTTAATGTGATTAATGGTTTATGTGATTGCTACTGTAAATAATTGGAAATTGTTATTGGTCTACTAAGGAAGATTGAAGTAAAATGTGCTGACCATAGAACATACCATTGTTATCTAAAATTAACATGGGATCAGAGCTCAACTGAAGGAAAAGCCCAAGAAAGAGTGAGAAAATAAATCACTAAGGGAAGTTGTTGAACAAGAATTTAGAGCTAGCCTCAATGATGACTAGATCTTACTTCAAGTCGGAGGACAAGCTTAGGGACAAATCCTACTATCATGCATGGAAGATGTTTCTAGCTTTGACTTTGGAAGAGAATGATGCTATGATCTATTTCAAACAAAGAGTGGAGGAACCTCCTCCAAATGCACCCGCTGCTACAAAAACAAAGTACAAGAAAGGTGAGATAAAAGCTAAGAAAATTATTGTTGATTCTATAAACAAGCCTTTGGTTGCCTATATTTCTTATTTGGAAACATCTAAGGAGATGTATGACAAGCTGGTTGGGATGTTCAACGTAAATAATACAAATCGAGTTCTATTTCTCAAGAACAAGCTAAAAGACATCAATATAGATAGAGGAGAGTCCACTCTATCCTACTTCATGAGGATTACCAAAATCAAGAATGATCTCCTATATATTGAATAATTTTTTGGTGACAAGGATCTCACTCTTATTGCACTTGTATGCCTTACAAGAGAATGGGATGTGTTTAACACTACCATCCTCAGTAATGATAGGATTTTGGGATTTGATGAATTATTGGCTAGATGCACTCAAGAAGAAGTACAGATGATGGAAAGAGATAAGCCCTCAAATGGAAATAATCAAGGAAGAAAAGGGAGATGCTTCAATTGAAACAGGTTTGGTCACTTTTCTAGAGAGTGTCCTCACAAGAAGGATACTCCAAGGGATGATGAAAACCATAACAAATACAAAGGCAATGGAAATTAAAGGAACAACAAGTTCAACAACAAAGGAAAGAGGAATGCTTTCATTTCTTAATATGGAAATGGTTGTCCTCCCAAGAAGATGAGAAACTCTAGGTATGAGGAAACTAATGTTGTAGATAAGCAAAAAGAATTTTATCTTATTTCTTCCCTCACCACCGCCTCCTTCGGATACATTAGATCGTTGGTTGATTGATAGTGGTGCCTCAAGGCACTTCACTGGGTACAAGGAGGCCCTCTCAAACTTGGTTGAAAAGAAGACACATATGGAGATCATACTTGGGGACAATGCTACCTTCCCCATAAAAGTGATTGGGACTGTTACTCTTCACTTAAATCAAGGCCAAACCCTTCATCTACAAGAAGTATTGTATGTACCTAGTTTGAAAAAGAACCTGGTCTCTGTTTCTGTGATGGAAGATAAAGGTTTCAAGTGAAATTTGTTGATGGGAAAGTACATGTTTAGAAAAGGAAACTAAAAGATGAATTTACACTTGGATTTATGGTTGAACATCTCTATCAGGTTAGATGAAGTCCTTTGGGAGAAATGACTTGTGATACTTCTCTTCAATCTAAATTATGGCACCGAAGATTTTCTCACCTTCACTATAAATCCTTACTTGATGTAAGGAACATGGTCACAGGTATGCCTGTATTCAACTTATATCATGAAGGATTTTGTTAGGGTTGGGCAGTTGGAAAATATACAAGGGGACCATTCCCCTCAAGTGAAAGTCAAACTTCTGATATTCTTCAATTGGTACATTCTGATCTATTAGGTATGTTGTCCGTAACGTATTAAGGAGGATACTTGTACTATGCCATTTTTGTGGATGACTTCTCTCGCAAAACATGGATCTGTTTCTTAAATAAGAAGGATGAAGTGTTTAATTGGTTCCTCTCATTCAAAGTCTTGGTTGAGAATCAAATAGGGAAGAAGATCAAAATATTGAGGACCGATAATGGAATCGAATACGAGTCAAATGAATTCAATGAATATTGTAGAGAAGCTAGCATTACGAGGGAGACCACTACTACATATTCTCCTGAAAAAAATGGAGTTGTCAAAAGGAAGAATCAAACTATCATAGAAGACACCCATGCCATGCTTCATGACCAAGGCCTACAAAAGTTCTTATGGGGAAAACATGGAAACACCACTGTGTATGTTCAAAAAAGATGTTCGCATCAAGCATTGGACTTCAAGGCACCCGAAGAAGTTTTCACCGGTAAGAAGCCTGATGTTTCTCATTTTAGAATTTTGGTTGTCCTGTGTATTTTCATGTGCCGAAGGAGAAAAGAAACAAGCTAGATGCATCTGGGAAAAAAGTAATATTTGTGGGCTAAAATGAAACTTTGAAGGCATATAGAATTTATGTGGTTGGTCAAAGAGAAGTGGAAATAAGTCATGATGTCACTTTCGATGAAGTCTCTTCCCTTGGGAAAGTCTTGTATCTTCCTATTCCTAGGAAGGACAATGATGAAGATGCAAGAAATTAAGATGAATCTTTGACAGATGATCTAATTCCCGATGTTGAAGGTTTGATGGATCCCATTGATCCACCTCCTAGTGAGCTCTCTAATTCAAGAAAAATACCTTTGTGGCTCAAAGATACCCTTGAAGATGATGAGAGGAATGTTTCACCAAGGGGGACATTTTGTGAAAGCAAGAAGACAAACATGTACCAATGGTAATTAGATGCTATGAGTACCATAGTTCAATCTGAGCCATGTACATTCGAAGAAGCCATGAAGCACCAAGTTTGGAAGGATGTGATGAACAATGAATATGAGTCAATCATGAAGAATGATGTCAAGGATGTGGTTCCTAGATCTAAGGATAAGTCAGTGGTCACTTCAAAATGGATTTACAAAATAAAACATGGAGTTAATGTGAGTGTTGAAAATTTCAAGGCCAGGATCATTGCTCGAGGCTTCTCTCAAAAGGAAGGAGTAGAATATGATGAGATATTTTCACTGGTTGCATGATATAACACTATCCATTCGATCATAGCCCTTGCTACCTCTTAAGGATGGATCCTACACCAAATGGATGTCAAAACTATTTTTTTGCATGGATTGGTTAAGGAGGAAGTTTATGTAGAACAACCTAAGGGGTTCTAAGTTCAAGATCATAAGACACATGTATGTAGGTTAAAAAAATCCCTTTATGGGTTGAAGCAAGCCCCCAAGGCTTGGTCTGAGAGGATAGATAGCTATATTATGAAGTTGG
The DNA here is from genome assembly GCA_000404065.3 of Pinus taeda. Taxonomy (NCBI): domain Eukaryota; kingdom Viridiplantae; phylum Streptophyta; class Pinopsida; order Pinales; family Pinaceae; genus Pinus; species Pinus taeda. Next base: position 55,589 of record APFE030385075.1, read on the forward strand.
GTTTCACAAGGAGTGAAGTTGACCCAAACCTATACTTCAAGATTGAAAAGGACAAGCCTCTCATTTTGGTGCTTTATGTGGATGATCTCTTTCTAACAGGTGATGACCCTCTCATTCACCAATGCAAGAGTGAGTTGGATTTTGAATTCGGGATGAAGGACCTAGGAATGATGCACTACTTCCTAGGGCTGGAGGTATGGAAAAATCCATGTGAGATTTTCCTTTCTCAAGGAAAATACATTGTTAGGATGCTTGAGAGATGTGGGGTAGTGAATCGCAAGTTTGTGTCTACTTCGTTAGAACTCAACTTCAAGAAGCTATGTGGAATTGATGCTGGGCTGGGACTAGCAAACCCTTCCAAGTATTGACAACTTGTGGAGGCCCTGATGTTCTTGCTAAACTCTTGTCCTGACATATTCTTCACTGTGAAGAAGTTGAGTTAATTTATGGTTAAGTGATCTGAAAATGGGGCACCAAAGGCTTCTTGTGAACTTACAAGAGCCTCTCCCACTTCCAAAGCTTAAATATTCCCAAGTCTTTATGATTAAATAATACAAAAATAAATATGTGCTTGAAAATAAGGTGTATGCTTATGGTTTTTTTAAAACTGTCTATGTGCTGTAAATTGATTTGCTTAAACTGATATAAAACATATAAAAGTGAAACAATGCAGAAAATGAGAATCACACATAAGACATCAATTTTAATATGGATTTCACCCAAAACTCTTGGGCTACGTCTCGTTAAGGTCTAGTCAACTCAACTAGGCTCTCTGGGATTATGACAAGGTCCTTTTACAAGCTTCACATTCAACTCCTCTATATTACATAGAAACAATGGGCTTAGAACACCATCTCATCCCTGGCTCTGAAGCTCTTAGGCCTTTTGGCTCTGGCTATTGGCTCTGGTTCATGGCTTTGGATCTTGGCTTTGGCTCCAGCTCTCGCCCTAGCTCTGGCTCTTTGTCTCTAGCTTCTTTGAGCTCTTTCTTGGTATCTACGTGCATCAATGGTTTGCTTGACCTCCAAGCAACTCCCTCAACTGCTCTGCACATTAGCTCTCATTAGCCTTGCTCTCTTGCCTCTCAATTGAGCTCTATGCCTCCTTTGAGGTACTTTTCTGGCTTTTCGTCTACCCCAACCGTTTCTCTACATATCATCATCTCTATGTGCCTCTGCAGCTTCCCTGCTCCTTGTTAGTTCGACTGGCCATTTGGCTCTGTGACTCTATGGCTTCAAAATGCATCATTGCCTGTAAAACACCCACTTGTAGTGTGGCATGATGATCTAGTGTGGTTACATAGGTTTCAGAGATTTTCCTTAGGCAAAACCTGAAATTAGAGAAAAATCCATTACACAAGTATTTTCCAGAAAATACACTATCAGGCATGTATTTAGGACGTAAAATTCCATTCAATCACCCCTATAATCCCTATCAGGTCTACCATTAGGTAGCATATCACATCATGTAGGCATATGGGGCAAAATCCTAATTATACGGGAAATACGTTGAAAAACCCGTCAAAGCGCTTTTTATCGAACTTCAAAATTTATCGCATCTGCCCTATAATCACATCGGGTCCACCTTTGGCCACTATCGCAAGCCCCACCATCGATCTATGGGATCCCTGATCCAACGGTCAATATGCGATTCGGGTGGCTTAAGGGTATGAAGGTTACCCGCCCGAAAAGGTGGTTTTCGTCTCTCCTCCGCCAGCCACGTGTCGTTCATTGTATGGGATCAGGTAGAGCCAGCCCAATACCATTTACCGCTTGAGGCCCACCCAAAATCCTGCTTATGGAACTAAAATTTTATAAATCATGCCTATAATTCTCCTTTAGGTCCGACTTTATCATTTCGGGCGTCTTTCCTTGGTATTTCAATTTTTACACCAAAACGCGCTTATACACAGGAAAGTCCCTTTATGGTGGAACTCAAATGTTATAAAGTCATGCTTATAAATCTGTTGGGTCTGGAATGTTATCACCCCTTTATATCGTTTCGACGCGATGTTGCGATGTGATATATCATAATCACAAGTCACATTGGCATGGGGGTCCATTCCTTGTCTCATGCCATCGCCGATGCTTATCCGCCAATATGGACGATCACAATATTGCATCGGCCTAGGGTCCTTACCTTATGTCATGTGCATATGCCCACCTTCGACTCGATATGTTGAGGATCGGCAATTGGGGTCTCTTCCACCTCCGCTTAAGTCTGCCTCTTGGACCATCTCCGATGCGATTTCCCTTTATAAGGGTTTTTTTGCCATTTTTAGGGGATTTTGCCTCTTTTTCCAAAGAACAAAGGGCATCTTATTTCTGCGATAACTTCTGCATCTTAAGTCCATTTTTTCCCTTTCAAGTTGCAATAGATTTAGAATGAAAAGATCTCTACCATGGGGCTATTTCTAGGAACTTCCTTGGAATTTCATTTTCCTTTGTGAGGAACACTTAGACTTAGGAGTCTATCCAAAATCCATTTTGGATCACGCCTTCCCACTAAAATAAATTTGGTCTCCAAAAGATTGATATATTGATTTGAATAGTAAATGAGAGTAACAACACCCTCTTCTTTTAGCCTCCATACACTTGCCTTGCATAGTGCAGCTGAACCAAAGCCTTTGATCACTTTCCTTCCTAGATATGTTGGTCCTCCTGGGAAGAACTATTTTCCTCCTTGCTTTCCTGTAGAACTCCTGCTGAAATGGTCATAGAAGGTAGTTTTAACTTCTCTGCCTTGATCATTGATCCAAGGTGGCTCAAACAAATGTGAAATACATCTACTTCACAAAAAAATTTCATTTGTACCTGTTTCAAAAGCTGTCAACAACAACTGTTAACAACAACAGAAACATAGACAACAATGAGATGGACTAACTACTGCCTCACAAAAGAAATAGATTTCACATCTTGTGAACACCTCCATGTCTTACATCTGCATACAAATGATGGACTAGATAACAAGCCCACAAAACATGCCTTTAAAACAAATGACCCTTCAAGTCAAGCATGTATAAAAAGACCTCTAGGACTCTTTTTCAAAGATGAAACACTTCATCATCATCTCCATATTGGAGACCAAGTTAACTTTTCCCAAGTCAACATTGCATGCATGCCAAAAAAATCAACCCCACAAGTTAATTACACATAGATGTTCAAATACAAGGAAATCATCAACATCCTTCTGTTCATGCACATCAAGCTTATGCATGCATTTCATCCTTCAACTTTCACTTAAGAACACTGTACTTTCGAAGCTAAAATGAAATATAATGTGTAGCAATAAAGTGAGTCTCCTACTTAACTTATCCATTCACCTTCTTGGTAAAATCCTGCAACTTGCATTCCATTAACAAAGAAATGAAAATAGATGCATCAATAGACATGCCATCTTAATCGAATAATAACAATAACCATTTCTTACCAATCCTTCAAAGTACTACCTTTGTCTACACATCAACATCATCATGTGAATCATCTTGAGACACATCAATCATGGAATATTCCTTTCCATTTCTGCCATCTTCTCTTTCCACTTTCTTCAGCTTTTGTGGAAGCATTGCTGGATTCAGAGTCCAACACTTTTCGGCAAGATTCCCTTTCTTATGGTAGTAAGTGCACTGCATGTGCATCCTCTTGACAACATGATTTCCCTTGTCCAATGGAACTTTGGCTTCTTGCTTCTTTTCCTTCAAAAGTTTCCTGTATGTGGCCATTCTCTTCCAACATCTAGAAACATTATGGTTATCCAAACCACAAAAGGAACATGCAATTATTTTCCCTTACCTATACAAAAATTTATCATGCTTTGCACAATCAAAAGGAAAATGTTTAGAACCAGATTTATACCTTTATCTTTCACCTCTATTGCCTTTACGAAGTGGTGAAGCAAATGAAGAAGTGGCTCCCTTTGGAACACCATCAATCTCTTCAAGGCTATTAGAGTCTCCAAAAATTTCTGGTTCAAATGTGTGCTTCTGAACACCTGTATCCTGCAAATTATGTTTCAAGCTATTGCATTCCTCCTAAATACAACCTTTACACTCTTGCCGTAGAGGACCTGAAATGAAACTCCTTCTTGGAACTGTTTCAATGGCCTTCATGGCAGCTTTGGAACTCTCTCCATAAGACTTGTCCATAGCCAAGACCCAAATACTTAGGCCTTTCCTCAACCATTATTGGCTCAACAATACCTTGTGTATGTTTACCCAAGCCTTTTCATTCATAGCCCATCTTGGACATTAGCTTGGAATCTATGCCTCTGGTATGCTTTTCAAAAGAACCAATATAAGCATTCTTAGAAGAATTTGAAGACAAACAAGAACTATTTACCTCTTTTCAAGTTGATACTTGACTAAGGCTTCTTTGGCAACAAAGAGCTGTAACTCCAACTCATGCATCCTTTTCAGGTTCATATGAAGTTGTCTCTCCATTTCCTGCAATTTGTTAGAAAGCAACTGCTTCTCTTCCTCCATGGAATTCAATTGCTTTCTAAGTATGTTGCTCTTCCTTTCATCCTCATACATTTCTCTCACCATATCCATCATGGTGGACAAGTATTGTTTCATGTCTTCATCAAAGATTCTTGTGATGAAGAAAGAAGAATCTGAGGACTCGCTTGTAGAAGTTGTCATTATGCCAATGAACAAAAGAACTTCAAACAAGATTAATAAAAAGCTTATTCAACAACCTTTTGAAACAAACCTCTTGTGCTTCAATGATTGCTTTGAGGTCCATTTGGATAGAATAATGCCTTCAACCCTTCTTCCTTCTTGTCCTTCCTAGACTGAGCTATCAATAGCTTTCCCTTCTGTTGTGCTATACAACAACCCCCCATTTCAATTTATTTTACTTTAGAAAATTAAAAATTGAAATGGGTCCCTTTTAGAATAAATTGGTATTAATCCATCACTTTTCTAAAGGTTCGGAAATAAACAAAACAACTTTAAACCTTTTGAAATAAATCAAAACGAATAATCCTTTATTATTGCAATAAAGCGATCGCAAGATCGCATATCGCAACAACAAAGGATGCATAAACCACGGCCCATTGATTTTCCCTGATGCGATAAAATCAAAATAGCCAATGGATATCGGGAAAACAAATAATAAAAGGCCCCCCCCCTTCACTCCGACGCGATATCGCAATCGGCGGTCGGGGAATGCGATGTGAACATAACAAACTCTCCTCGTTCAATCTCCCGATGTGAGTCAAGCGATATCGCTATCGCGATCGGGGATTCCATAAGACTTAAATAAAATTGCCCAAACTTTCCTCCGATTATCGATTGCGATGAGCCTAAAGCGTGACTTTCGAAAAGGATCAATATGATTTCACTATATTAAATATTAATTATCATTGAAAGCCTTTTCTCTTCCTGATAGAGATTCGCTCACGTCCAACCGCCAAAAAATCAAATCCACGCTTAAACCATTATTCGGAAAATAAAGGATATAATGAGCAATTAAATGATTGACAGGTTTTAATGGCCAATTAATGAGCAGTCATGCCTAAATCCTTTCGGAGATTGCATCCGCGGGAGCCTTATGATAAATCCTCCATTACTCATTGATTGATGCAATTGCCTCATACTTGGTTTTAGCCATCTATTCTCTGCATTACGTTTATTTTTCTTGCGCAAAGTTTTTTCCGCATTAACGATGGGAAAGAAATCTAAGAAGTCTGGAATGCCTTCGGCTCCTATGGTAATGGAACAACATGCCACCGATCTGGGACCAAGAAAGAAGGGATTAATCTCAGATACCACATGTCTCGGCCTTGGCAGCACTACTTGGCAAAGTATTTACAACTTGGTAGAAGCCAAGGACCCTCAGCAAACATCGGTACAAGCTTTAGTAGGTTCAAGCTGAAAATCTGATGCTACTTTAAAAGATCTAGCCGATTCCTACCTACATAGGATAGCAGCTCGAGAGAAAATTCTTCCATATACGGATGTGGTGAGATGGGAAATTGAGGAAATTCCAATCACAGACAGAACATTCTGCACTGTTGATGGAAGAGTATTTGGTTCATTTCAACCCAACGATTTCAGACAAATGTACCACTTGCCCGAGCCAGAAAAGAAGTACAATAAAGCATTCCTCAAGAAGTTTCGAGATGAGAATGAGACCGAGTCAGCACCTATATGAGAATGGAGACAGAACCTGACGAAACACAAACATGAGTCTTCGGGTAAGTACTCCGTCGAATCCTTATGCTCTCCTTATTGTTATGCTGGAGTCATGATGTGTCGATTATGGGGATTGCATGATTCTTCCAAGTTTTTGTTGGGTTGTGTTATATTCTTTCCACGACTAACCATCGTAGTGAATCGGGGGGTTAGAGGGGGGGCGGAGCCCCCCCTTCGTCGCGTGGATTGCGCAACGGGGGGGCGGCAGCCCC